>LBNU01022218.1:1544-13701 GCA_014162995.1 Artemisia annua | reverse complement strand
TTTTTTTTTTTTTTTTTTTTTTTTTTTTTTTTTTTTTTTTTTTTTTTTTTTTTTTTTTTTTTTTTTTTTTTTTTTTTTTTTTTTTTTTTTTTTTTTGATTTGCATATGAAATGGATCTAGAATCAAGTCACTGTTAATTTTTGTCATCTTTCCTAGTCGACTGCAGCCCGCAGGTGATATCCGGTGTATCCGGCGATATCCGGTGTATCCGGCGAAATCCAGTGTATCCGTTGTATCTTCGTCGATTGCAGCCCTACCGGTGTATCCGGTGTACCGTAATCTGTGACCACGGCCCTAACAGGTGATATTCGGTGTACCGGATATGTAACTATAGTGGATTTATCCGCTGTACCGGATCTGTGACCATCATGGATTTATCCGGTGTACCGGATCTGTAACCATAGCCCTAGCAAGTTATAAGTTGTTTCAGTGTACTGATGTACCGGATCTGTATATGTATCTGATGTGTTATGCATCTAAATCTGGGTAAAACGCCGGATTCCGGTGTACCAGAATCTGTTGCTGTTTGGTTCAGATAGGTTGTAGTATCAATGGTTTTGAAGTTGTATAATTGTTGTATCAAATAAATTTTGTCAAATTTTATGTATTGGATTCTGGGTAAAAAAGGATTCCGGTGTACCGGAATCTGCTGATGTTAGGTTTCAATAGGTTCTTGATAAATAGATGTATTCTAATAATTTTTAGTTTTGTTTGGTGATACATTTAATATTATCGTCTGTGTAATAGTTTAATGTATAAAAGATTAGACCAAATTTTTGTATAAAAAAATAGATGAAAAAAGATTAACTTTCATTAGTTATATTGTGATACATATACCCCTGTAGTTGTTGTTGATTACAATAATACCATTCATCAAACACTAATCTCATTTAATAACAAAAAAGTGATCCAATGGTTCATATTGGGTCTTACTTTTACAATTTTAAGAATGATCTCATTATAACTCTCCCCTATATATATAATGTATTAACATCAATTTAACAATGTGTTACATATTGAGGATGTATTAACGAAAAAGTTTTTAGGTTATTACTTGGTAGATACGGGGTATACAAATGGAGAAGGTTTTCTCGCCCTTTTAGAGGTCAAAGGTATCATCTAAATGATTGGCGTGATGGACACCAACTAACTACGCCAAAAGAATCATTCAATATGAGAAATTCATCGCAAAAAAAGTTATAGAAAGATGCTTTGGTATTTTAAAGACAAGATGGGAAATTTTAAGAGACAACTCGTATTACCCGTTTGATCTTAAAAATAAGATTATAATGGCATTTTGTCTTCTTCATAATTACATAAGGCAAGAGATGACAGTCGATCCATTTGAGAACGACTTTGAACTTGACGAGGGAACCGAAGACGATGGAGGTGGAGATTGTTGGGAATAAAGCTAACAGTTACCACTGATAGGCTTGTGGAAGACACTGCTGAAGAATGCACTAGCAGTGGAAACTCATTACCACTGCTAATACATATTATTACCACTGCTTACTAGATAACTGTTATGTATTCGTGTATAGATAAGTATAGAATAGATCTTGTGAATATTCTATTTAGATAGCATTATACTTATCTTGTAAAGGACTCCTTGTGCTATAAAAGGAGATCCTAGGTCATGATCATAGGTACGAATTATTCTAGAGAGCTTCAAGGTGTAACCCTAGTGATAGCTAAGATCACTCGTATTATTATCATTAATAATATTGGAGCTTTGTGTTACATACAACAATACTCACTCATAATACATCATATAAACTGTCTTCTAAGTGTTGTTAAGTAAATTCCGCGTGCTTAATAATATTACTCAAAGTATCAACAACAACACAAGGTGTGTGTTTAGATCCATCAGAGATGATGACAATATCACTTCCATTGGGACCTAGACTGAGTGGACTACCTTTAGAAATAACTTAGCACAACTATGTTTGAATCCTGGAGTGCAAACTCATAATTCATGTTTAGTAGTTGTTTTATCTTATTGCTGTTATGAACAATTTTTATTGTTACTTTTTAATAATAAAACTTTGACTAGTTTTTCACTTGTTTAATTTTTTCAATTTGTTATGTGACTTTTTTTGTTCTCTAAAATTTGCTTAAGTAATATAGGTATGACGGAAAAAGGAAGAAACTACAGGACTTGGACAACTATTGAAGAAAACATCTTTGTTGAAGCATTGGTTAATATGGCAAACTCTAGAGGATATAAAGCCGATAACGGTTTTAAATCAGGATATTTCCAACATCTCAAAAATGAGATTAAAAAATAACTCCCTCATGCGGGTATTATGGGTAAACCCCATACTGAATCAAGAATAAAAACAATGAAAAAAGATTGGCAATAATATGTTGAATGGTAATAACATAAGTGGTTTTGGTTTCGATAGTGTCAAACAATGTGTGACAGCTGAACTAAATGTTTGGGAAACTTACATTGCGGTACGTAAATTAACTTACATATGTTATTACATGATACATTTTAAGATTTGTTTTTGACTTACATTGTTGTTATTGAATTGATAATCAGCTAAGCGCATACAATCCTCCACTATATAATAGCCTAACATGATAGCGCCACATAAGGGTAACTATGCCACCTCATTGCCTACTAGATTGCCTACATGGCATGCACTTTACATGCACTAAAATTCGGACTTTTAAAAAAGCTCACTTATGGGACTTGAACCCATGACCTCTTAAACAAAGAACAAACACTCAACCACTAGAGCACTTGAGCATTTGAGAGGAGCGTGTGATTCTCAAATTCAAAACACACATACTATCACCGGTTCATCTTCATCAAACCTAAAATCACTCCAAAACGTTTCAATTTCAATGACCGGTTCATCATCAAAACACCAAATTGGATTAACACATAATCAAATTGGTTAACCATAATTCGCATCTTATTCGATCCAGGGTATAAACAATTGATCCAAGGTATGAGTTTGTATTTCAATCATTAATTTCTATCGTTTGTTTAAAAATTCGTTTGCCAATATATATTTTTTACTGATGCATTCACTTAATTTACTCTCATTTAATTTTAGTTTATCCAGAATTATTAACACTGATTTTTAACCTTTGATTTAGAAGCATGTAGTTGTGAACTGAAAGTTAAATCCCTTTTTTATTTGTGCTATTGAGAAAAGAATATGTGGGAGGCATTGTTGTTAGATTATTGATTGATCGCTCAGTGAAAAACCCACGAAAGAACCTATTTGTACGGATTCTATTTTAAATTTTGGTTATGGGTTCGAGTTGGACATGTATTTGAAACTGATTTTACAGTCTGCCCAGCATTATGATATATTAGTTTAGGAGTATTTTTTATTGCTTTGTGAGTGAAAGGATTTGCTGGAGAAAAAAAAAATTCGATTTTTTTTCACGGCAATAAATCGGTTACCAGGTTTAATAAGAAAAACAATGAAACTTAATGGTGGATTTTGGTTCTTCAAATATGGAAGCTAATGATGTAACTTTATAAGCAAAATATATTGCAGATGCTACATTCATTACTTTATTGCATGACTAAGTACTAAATCCTAAATTATGTGTAGCACTAATCACCTTTATTACATTGAAGGAGGTATGTCTCAGTTGGGTGTCTATATTATGGCGGAAGCATTTGAATGCTTATAACAAGGTGTTGTTGTTCCTGATGGTTTTAAGGCGTGCTATCTAATCTGAGCCAAACGATCCTTCGAGCCCCGTGCTTGATATTTGATGTCAATTAAGGCTATATAGAATTGTGATGAAGGTAAAACATAAAAGAGAAGTCTTAACTATATTTTTCTCTTCAAAATGATGATTGTGCTTGATCACATTTGTTGCGCTCATCTACATGAATTCACTTGATTTGGACCCTCTTTGTGACAGGAATTCACTAAGAAGTTTGCTACGGTGTTAAGTGTTATAATACAAGATTTCAAGGTTAGTAATACACGATTTTTGGTCGGTAAATTTGTATATCTGAGCCTATGGCACTTTCAAATAAACTGCTTCTTGAAGCGTTTTTTGGTCGGTAAATTTGTACAACATAATAGTGCTATGCAACTTCATTTTTTTAATAAGCAACATACTGAGATTACATTTAGCGGATACTTATGACGTATTCACGATACCAGTCATGCAACAACGGTTAGATGTAATCTTAGTGAATCATTTAACGTTACTCTTGATTTATAGCAAAGACTTTTTGACCTGTTTGTATAACTTTTATTTTTCGCCCATTTTGCAGGACCATGTAGTCAAATATGNCAACTTCATTTTTTTAATAAGCAACATACTGAGATTACATTTAGCGGATACTTATGACGTATTCACGATACCAGTCATGCAACAACGGTTAGATGTAATCTTAGTGAATCATTTAACGTTACTCTTGATTTATAGCAAAGACTTTTTGACCTGTTTGTATAACTTTTATTTTTCGCCCATTTTGCAGGACCATGTAGTCAAATATGCCTGTGATTTCGCTGCAATCTGGAGTTGGCTAGGTGAGCACGCAAACCCGGTTTTACCTCTCAAGGGATCTTAAGAGGCTTGCAATCCCCACCAGGCAGTGTACCTGACCGATGTAGTATAGTGTGGTGGCAAGTATCGCGGGATTGATCGTTCTCTAGGGGAATAGTGTCGTTAGGATTGAAAAACTACTCTAATAGGTCTAAAGGGTTAGGGAAGATTCTTTTTGTATTTTATGTTTTTACGAAAGCAAGTAAAATTATCTCGGGTTTGAAAGAGTGGGCGAAATTAGTTGCTAGCCAACTAACCCAAATAACTACAAACGCAAATAAAATAAATAAACAAAAATAAAATATTTGTGAAAACTTATATGGAGAGAAGTGTGTTTACTTAGACTTCATTACTCCCTAACTATCTTTTACCGGTTGATTAGTGTGTTTTAATTGCGTGGATGACGGGTTGCATTCCTTAATACCAGTCGTAGGGGTGTGTATGAACTTCCCCAACTCTACAAGCTCCTACTTCACTCCTATGTCGAGCCGACTAAAAGCTCCTAACAGGGGATCACTAGAATTCGCTCATGCATTAAATACAACCATATAATCGTATTACACATCCGATCATGTTTCTTAAGACGTTCAAGCAAGTTACCGTATAGGAGGTTAGCCAGTTTTCTTAAGCCTAACATCGATAGACATTCATCCAATACAATTAATAACACACCATTCAACCAATAATTAATAGTTAGGTTTCATTAGATCTAAGCAAACACAAAGAAAACCTAGCCTAGCATGTTAAACAAAAGATAAGAACAAGATAGAATCAAACAACACATAGACATATTGAATGATTTATTGATAACTTATCTTCAATGTAACATGGAAGATCTCAAGGTAAAAAACCTTGAAAAAGCTGCTAAAATTCGTACTAGGGTTTCCCCCTAAAAAGTTCCACACAATGAATGAAAATTGCGAAAATATATTTAGAAAAACAGACATGACGGCGTCACGTTATGGGTGTGACGCCGTCACCTCGCCGTGGTTAGGGTTTCGTGATGGCCTCTTGACGCCGTCCCCCTTTAAATCCCAAAAATCCATTCTGGCCCGTCAAAGACAATTTTCACATCCACCTCTGTTTGTCTAGCTTGACGGCGTCACCAATAAACCTTGACGCCGTCAAGGTACTGTTCCAGCATAATTTGAGACATTGTCGTTTTCTTCACTTTATGCTCCAAAAACGTCCAAAATACTTCCTTTTCCAGATTTCTTCTCCAAAGTACCTAAAATGACAAAATGAACGATTTAGGGCAATATTTGATCAAATAATTACGATTTAGGGCTTAAATGACCCCTCAAAAGCGGTACACTTTTCGCCTTATCAAATACCCTTACACTTGAGATTTGCTTGTCGTCAAGCAAATGCGCTTTTATTCTAATCAAAATACAAGTTATGGGTCATTTAACACTAATATAAAAGTAATTACAACAAATAGTCGTTCCCCTTCAATCATAATAAGCACGGAGATTACATACTAGCACCTCACAAGTAGTGTTTAGATACTCACATCTCTCAGGTGTCATAAAAGTATATCTCACAAATGAAAATGGATAATATCTCTCACTACTTGTCATAGCAAATAGATTACCATAGGCTTGGGAAAGGATCAAAAACCTTCTCCACTAGGCGTAAGCACCTAAGATAAACCATCAAAGAGGGTTTTCCAAAGGGTTGTAACGTGAGGTGTAGGGATATGATACACACGGGTTTGTTGGATAAAGGATATTTTACTGGTGGCGAGTTAAAGATCTTGATTAATTACATGTACAATATGGCGTTGCTAAGCCAAGACTAGACTCGACTTAAGCTAATCAAAAACTAATAAACATAAAAGGAAACGGGATGGTAGTCCGAATGTTTTTTTCTACTTTTTTTTTTATTTTTTATTTTTTATTTATTTTTTTTTGCATACATTCTTGCCCTACCATCCAAAATAATACATCATAGGGGCCTCGATTCTCCCTTTACACTTGAACTTTTACATACTTTACAAATAACTATTCTAATGACTCGAATTAAGATAATTGAAAAACTTGGAGTACTTTGAAATATTTAGCACATATGGGGGTAATAATGTTATTCTTCCCCATTACTCCATTACATTAGTACTTTACCCATGAGTCCCAATCGTCCCAAAACAATATGTATAAGATATGACTCGACTTAGCAACCATGTAATCAATTAGATAATTAACTAAGGGTTTAAACAAATGTTGTCACAATAATGCACTAAAGGTGAGTGCATACAAGGTGGGCTAAGGCGATTTGGGTGTACATTTAGGGTGGATTGTAAACAAATTCTTCCTTTATGTAAAATGCTTAAAGTTAGAAACGAAAAGGATAGGCTCTGGAGGGTGTACTAGGGGTATCGTGTACCAAAAATGGGTACAACGCAAGGGTGTGGGAGAATTACTTGACCAATGTAGCCAAAGTAATTATAACAAAAACACAGGTGTAAAACAATGGGTTAATCCTAATGCCGCTTATCATGTAGTAAATCTAACTACACGAATGTAGTCTCACTTGTGGATTCCTAATGCCTCTTATCATGTAGTAAATCTAACTACACGAATGTAGTCTCACTTGTGGATTTGGCTTGGTCCTAACGCAAGTTCTAGAATCTAAGTGCTACCGGTACTCGCATCATAGCATAAATGCTTTTCCTACCAATTCTAGGGGCGAACCTCACATATTTGGGGTGGAAAAATTTTTTAGTGGTACGGTTTTGTGCTAGTCATATAACTCCTATCCATGAGACGTTTATTAAGACCAAAGTTTCACTCCTATAAGTTGTAAAAAATTTTAAATTTAGCACTAAAATTGCCTTAACAGGTATTTCTCTCAGTTTTATTACACACCTACCATTAAACAAACAAAAATCAAGCGTAATTGCATTCTCTAAGGAATCGTAATTTACCCCCTCCCCCCTTACACTTAAGATGAACATTCTCCCCAATGTTCAAATAATAAGATGTAAAAGTAAATAAGGTAAAAGAATGAAATCAAATACTCCCCCGATTCGCTCGGTGGATAAAGTGGTAACATGGTTAGATCTTCTTCCAAGAGAATGTAGAAGCTTCAAGATTAAAGCATTGCCAAAAGATTGATTCCACATACATCTCCTTGTCCAAAATAACCTGTTAAACCTGAGAAAACAAACACGAAAACCTGCATAACATTGGCGGGATAAATCTGTATAAGGATATAATGCTTGTGGAATGAATATTTTGCAGATTCCTGGAGTTTATAAGTTAGAGATTTAATAAAGCATTTTATGATTCCGGAAGAAAAATAAAACTTTCAAAAATTCCAGAAAACTACTCATGACGCCGTCAGGTTGGAGCCTGACGCCGTCAGAAGTGATCTGACAGATTTTTCATGTTAAGTTTCCGAAAAATTTCTGGAAAAACTCAATTCATAATTCCTGGAAATCCTGAAAAATATCATTATGACTCGATACAAGCATTTGACTCAAACAATTACTAATATGTATGCTTATTTAATATTGTTATGATTCATGTTCATTTGTTCTAATAAACCGATTTAGATTTCCCTTACACTTATCTTTTCCAAAATACCTTTATATGTAGTTAAGACGAAGCTAAAGACAAAATAAAGCATTATCACAATTTAATTTGAAGCATGAATCAATAACAATAAAAATAAACATACATACGGAAGCAATTAAAATCAAACACACAAACAAACAAAACAAACAAGGAAAGCTTGGGTTGCCTCCCAAGAAGCGCTTTTCTTTATTAACGAGTCTTGTAGCTAGACTCAAAGTCACTCTACCCTATGTAAGTAAGCACGTCATCGAGGACGTCTTTAGGGTTGGGTTTGGTTTCAAGTTTCCTATTAGTCCGCTCAGCACGATATATATTTTCAAACTTCTCTCCATCCGGGTCATATAATGTCATCTTTATATGCCATGACCCGTCTCCATCTTTAGGTGGTTTGTCCTAATCCCACTTATGATCATTGTCTTTACATGTCCACCTATTCATCCCTATGTTAATTGGTAAAACTCCTAGGAAATCAGTCATCTTCCTAAAAACTAGAGGGTCCTCAAATGGGTCCAATTCGGTGTCCCTAGCCAAGAGTTGTTCAACCGTGTGTTTTCGGCTCACAAAGTCCTCTTCTAGGTAAAATGGGCGTTGGGGTCCTATGAGGTCTCTATCGATCCATGGTCCATATCTAGATGGTCTCCTAACCAAATCTAACCAATGGGGTGTTGGTCCCTCATCAGTATCATAAGCATGCTTCTTAACATCGTAGACCGACCAAGTTTCACCTTCTCCTACCGCTATCTTGGATTCCTTGCAATCAATCATGGCACTAGCGGTCGCTAAAAATCCTCTTCCTATCAACAAAGGGCATGTGGGGTCGCTAACCATATCAAGGACGTAGAAATCAGCTAAAATGGTTAGTTTTCCTATGTGAACTAATACGTCTTTGACTACTCCAACCGGGTAAGCAACACTTCCATCTGCTAAGCCTATTATTACCTCGGTTTCTTCAAGTTTCCCTAGTTTGAGAGAGGTGTAGAGAGGTAATGGTAGTAGGTTAAGGCTTGATCCAAGATCGGCTAATGTGTCATAAGCTTCCAAATTACCGATCTTGCAAGGTAGAACAAATAAGCCCGGATCATCTAATTTCTTATGTATTTTGTTTTGATTGAAGGCGGTCCCTTTGTCACCTAACTTGAGCTTCTTCTCGTATTTTTCCAAGAGGGCATTATAGTAGGGAGCTCGTGCTAACACATCAATAACCGGACGTTCAAGGTGGAGCTCCTTGAATTCTTCGTCAAGGTTTTGAGTGGGAGGTGTTTCAACTATGTTGTTGACCAATTTAGTGTTGGATATCTTAACTTGTTGGTCTTTTTGAATGACTTGGTTTTGTTTGAAACATGGAATTGACCGAATAGTATTGTGGACAAGAACTAGGAGACGAAAATGATGAAATGGCGTTAACGTTTAGTTTCGGGTTCTTGACCGTGTTGCTAGGGAGTGCTCCTATATCTCGATCATTGAGAACTTTCAACAAAGTGTCAATTTTGTTGGTCACCTCGCTTTGCTTTTGTTTAAAATCGGCTTCAAACTTTGCTATACGAGCTTCTTGAGATGCCATAAAATTGGATATCAATCCTTCAAAATTATTGGTACTACCATAGTTGTTGGAAGGATTGTTATTGAAAGTGCGGTTTGAGGATGAATCGCTTGATTGGAAACGATTAGGTGGGTTGGAAGAATTGTTTTGGGGGCATGTTTTGGTTTTGCTTCCACCTAAGGTTTGGGTGATTTCTCCATGAGGGGTTGTATGAATCACCATAAGGTTTTGGCTCGGGTTTGAAAGTGTACCACTTGTCTCCCGCTCTGTCGGTACGCAAGGATGCGTAGTCCGCAAAAGCTTGTTCGGGGAGTTCCATGCAATCACGAGTGTCGTGGGGACCACTACAATATTCATATGAAGAAGTGATTTTGTTCACTTGGCTTGAAGGTTTAGGAGCCTCGTAGGATTTCATTAGATACTTGACTTGGTCTTCAAGTTCCATGATCCTACGGTCAAAAGTGCTTTAATTATTCGAAGGCAAAGATATTGCCTTGACCGTTTTATTCAAATCATGGGGATCATTCCAACTTTTGTTGTCATAGAGATCAAGATCTTCTAGGAGATCCCATGATTGTTCCGCACTTAGATCACGTAGCTTACCACCAGCCGCTTGGTCAATGGTTTGCCTCGTGGGGATATTGATATGGTCATAAAAGATTTGGACTTGGAGCCAAAGATCTATGCCATGGTGAGGGACTTTTTGGAGTAAGTCCTTGAATCGAGTCCATGCCTCGTAGAGGGTTTCGCCTTGATGTTGTTGGAACATCAAGATATCATTCCTAAGCTTAGTAGTCCTTCCTGGTGGGAAAAACTGAGCAAGGAAATGAGTTGTGAGATCATCCCAAGAGTTTATGGATCCTGCGGGTAGACGCTCTAGCCACTGACTAGCATGGTCTCGCAGAGAGAATTGAAAAAGACGTAGTCGGGTTGTCTCTCGAGTTTCAACATCAAGGTCTATGGAATCTACGATCTTAAGAAAGTCCTTGAGGGTGTTGATTTGGATCTTCGGAACGAAGTCCATGGAAAGCGCATCCGCTTTGCACCAACCGGATGGTGTCGGATCGCAAAGGAGACACATTGGCTCCTTGGGTGAGCTCAATGGTGTTTCGATAGCCTTGGTGGCTAGGACGGGAGTATTCTCCTAAAGTACGGGCTCTAGGAGGTTGGTTTGGTTGGGGATGGTTTTGTTGTGGTGGGTTGTTGGGATCGAGGATGTTACCACCTTCCATGATGTCGGATGGTAATGGTTACGAACAAAAACACGAAGAAAATAGATAGACTAAAGAAATCCTAGAAAAATAAAATAAAAATCTCACTAGAAGGGAATCTAATGAGTAGACCTAATAAAATAAAAATTCAACCTAAACAATAACTATTCCCCGGCAGCGGCGCCAAAAACTTGATGCGTGGTATTGCAACCTTACAACAGGTTTTACCTCTCAAGGGATCTTAAGAGGCTTGCAATCCCCACGAGGCAGTGTACCTGACCGATGTAGTATAGTGTAGTGGCAAGTACCGGGGGATTGATCGTTCTCTAGGGGAATAGTGTCGTTAGGATTGAAAAACTACTCTAATAGGTCTAAAGGGTGATGGAAGATTCTTTTTGTATTTTATGTTTTTAGGAAAGCAAGTAAAATTATCTCGGGTTTGAAAGAGTGGGCGGAATTAGTTGCTAGCCAACTAACCCAAATAACTACATATGCAAATAAAATAAATAAACGAAAATAAAATATTTGTGAAAACTTATATGGAGAGAAGTGTGTTTACTTAGATTTCATTACTCCCTAGCCTAGCATATTAAACAAAAGACAAGAACAAGATAGAATCAAACAACACATAGACATATTGAATGATTAATTGATAACTTATCTTCAATGTAACATGGAAGATCTCAAGGTAAAAAACATTGAAAAAGCTGCTAAAATTCATACTAGGGTTTCTCCCTAATAAGTTCCACACAATGAATGAAAATTGCGAAAATATATATAGAGAAACAGACTTGACGGCGTCACGTTATGGGGTGCGACGCTGTCATAATTCTCCATTTCAGGTCAATTTTCCTAAGTCCCGACATTTCCTATTCATTGAATTTCAATTCAACATTTCACGTAAACAGGGTTTACGGATATTCATTTGACGAAACCGGGTAGGTTAAGTCACATTATCATTCATCATATATTCCATAGACTAGGGTTAGTCTACATTGCATCACGACATCATTTGCATTCTATTCCACTCGTAGAATATATATTTTCAAGTTATACTTATTTATTTATTTGTATATAAATAATAAGACATGTTATTAGTTTTTAACCTAATGTACCAAACAAATTCCACTAGGGCACTAATATATTTTTATATTAGTTATTTTTCCACTTAGGTTATAAAACTATATATTATTTATTTTGGTGGACAACCAAATAATAAACCTTTACTTGAACTTATATATATAATAAATTGTATTAACAAAGTGATAACTACCAAAATACCTAATGTTTACAAAAAT
>LBNU01022215.1:38927-85447 GCA_014162995.1 Artemisia annua | reverse complement strand
TTTCTGACATTTGCAGCCTACATTTTCATTGGCTTTTTAGCATGACTTTGTATACAAGACCTATTCTGATCTTTACTTAACCTTATCAAACTTAATAGTATCGAATATTGAATGTCTGAATAAGAAAACATATTTCGAGTTTTAATCTTTTACTTGTCTCGAACTGCTTTGTTCTGTGCCAGTAGATATCGCGCAACAGTTATATAATGTCTGACTGTATATGAGATTGTCATCAAAGGTCTTCAGCATATTTATATTTATCCATTTTAACATGATAAGTTAGTATGTCGGGTCAACGAATCAAGGAGAAAAAATAACATAAGGTATCAATTCAATTGACAATTGACTTCTTTAGCCTTGGTTTATCAGTTTATTGGATTAATTGGTCGACCATGATATGTACATAAAGAAATGTATCGTTATTAATATAGAGTGATAAAGAATAAAAAATTAAGAATACTAATCCGTTTTGGGTATGATATATTAACTCAATCTGATTAATAAACTTTCTATACTAGGATTTATCATATGACATTGAACACTCTAGCATGATATGATTGGACTTTGTGTTATTTTTTATTTTTTATTTTTGGAATGAACTAGCATTTGTTATTGACAGAAAAAAGATACTAAAGAATATGCAAGAATCTGTTAAAGGTTATTTCATAAATTATGGCAGCAAATATATTGTAACACTAACACCGTGGTTTTTATGAATGCAGTATCTTTGTCTGTGTATTCAATCAGACTGGTTTGGGCCTAGGAAATGTATAAATTCTTGGTGTAATCGATAGATAATGTAGTTCATACTGGAAGAATCAATGAAAGGTTGAAGTGATATAGAATAGGCCAAAACATTAACTGAAGAACTTACCAGCATCCTATAGGGCACTCAAAAATAGCTTACTGGTGATAACTTTCACAAGGAAATGTTAAAGCTCAAAAGAAGGCTGGGTTGGCTAATGGTTCAGAATGGGTAAATTTTGGTAATCTATTTCATTACTACTGTTTATATGGAAAATAATTGTTGATGTCTCCCGCATTTTATTGCAGTCGAGTAGAAAAGAACTAGCTACAAACATCGAGTCCACAAAGAAAAAGATCGCAAGGACCGAAAGATGGTCATGGCTCATTCAACAATCCTACATTTGTCAAAATTTGTTAATATTGGTTTTAAGTAGCAAGTTATGAATGTATTTGAATCATGATGCAATTGTTGGGTGAATATGTATGTTTTACATTCGATTCATCAACACAGATGCTATTGTTAAAGTTCTATTAAAAAATTTTCTGCTATTGCAAAGCATTGTTACTACATGTATATCTGGTATTATTTGTTTCAAAAGGTTTTACATTCTTCAAGTTGTTCACGACTTTGTATCGCTTAGCAAAATAAAAGGTTCCTCGCAGCAACGCGCGGGTTACCCAGCTCGTTGGTTCTAGAAGCAATAAATTCAAGCCATTTAACGATTAAAAAAAAGTTATATTGGTGTGATGAAGGATATGTAACTTTGAATGAACAAGCTGATGTATTTTGGTTGTTTAATGATCTTGTTTTATTCTTATTTGTTACTAGTATTTATTTTGCGTCATTTCAAGAACACGTACTAAATATCCATTTTATTTCAATTTCCTTATCTTCAAAAGTTTCTTTTCCTGTCTTTAAAACTCAAAACTCAAGAAAATAACATAACTCACACTACATAAGCTTTGTTTTACTTTTATCAAAGATCAAAAGGCTACATATAGAGTGCACACAATATGGTATATTGTAAAGTGTAAACTTTTTGCAAAGTTCATATTAATATTAAAATTCTCATAACTCAATTCGTGTGATCTTGTCTAGTACAAGTTGTGTTGCTAAAATTAGGTTCACAGTATCAAATCCTAATTTTAGGTTCTTGAGTGTGATTTGTTGTTCTTTCTTTAGGTATGTGTTCTAATCATTGACGCTAGGAAGTTTTAAGTGACACCCTAATTTTTTAAAAACAAATTGGGTAGAAGGTTTTCCAAGGAAATTTATTACTCAAAAAAATAATTAAGTACAATGAATGTGTGTGAATCGCATATCTCAGCCCAAAACTAGGCGAAAACAAATGCAATAATTGTGCTTCAAATCTAAACTATCATAAGAATGACATGTCACATTTATGAGACATACTACAAATGCTATCTAAGTTGACTACCAAGACTAATATTGAAGACATTAATTAGCAAACTGCATTTGAGCATCAGTCAAACCAGGATCAACATAATCATCATCATCGTACAAGTCTTCATCATAAGTTGTCTTTCATTGTTCATAAAAGCTTTTATTTCCCACTCCACTGCAACTTTTAGAAGCTTCATTAACCTTGGAGCTCGTAAAAGCCAGCAGTTTCGTTGTATACCTCGAACGCTTCACTATCACCATTAATTTGATCATCAACCTTTTTATGAAGCAACACTTATATTAGCAATTTTTAGTCCTAACTATGGTAGTGTTTTATCCTTTCACTCACTTCCGCTTTTTATCATCCTTTTCCTCTCTCATCACAAAATCCTAAAACTTTTATTTATTACTCATCATTTACCTCTACACTACTTAAACATACACATAAACACATAATACTCTATCACGATGGTAAGCAACACTTAATCCTAACCTCATTAGTCATTATGTATGTGTTTGACAAAATTAGCGATAACAGGAAACAACAATTTTTATATTCTACCGCTTCTTTGATTATTATTTTAAAACTTTCATTTAAAGCAAATCTAAAGCACACGCACTACGCACTACTTGTCAAATATGCTTCATATTTAAATGCTAAACTTGCTAAAAAGCGTTACAAAATCCTCAAGATGCTTTTTATTGTCACTTCTCATCCTTAGCAAGCTTGTAATTCTTTTACTTATGCCACGCATCATAAAGAAACTTTCATTTTAACCTACTTTTAAAAAGATGTAATGATTAAATTAGGATCTAAAAAACATTTTATATAACTTCTCTTACTATAAACCCACACCCCTTAAAAAAGCTACAAAGGATATGTTTGGCGAAATGAGCTGGGGCTGGGGCTAGGACTTATATTAGAGTAAATTACATAGATGGTCCCTGTGGTTTGCCCAAAGTTTCACCCACAATCCCTGAAAGTTAAAAGTTGCACGGATAGTCCCTATCTTTGAAAAGAATAACACTCATGGTCCCTCCACTTAACTGGCGTTAGTGGCTTTCGTTATCTTTTACACGTTAGTCCCTTTTGCTTAAATATCGTTGCATCGTTAGTCCTTTATAATAACGGCCGTTTATAATTTACAGATTTTCGAATTTTTCTTACGTTTTCACCCGTTTTTATACGTTTTCTTGCGTTTTAATCCGTTTTCGTCCGTTTTTATACGATTTCGTCCGTTTTTCTTACGTTTTCATCCGTTTTCATGCGTTTTTATACGTTTTCGCTCGTTTTTCTTACGTTATTGTTTGTTTTCCTACGTTTTCATCCGTTTTCGCTTGTTTTTATACGTTTCTCTTTATTTTTCTTACATTTTCATACATTTTTATCTGTTTTTATACGTTTTCATACGTTTTTATCCGTTTTCGTCCATTTTTATCCGTATTCAAGCTTCGTAAGATGAGTATGACTATGCCCAAAACTTTGATCAAGGATCGGAATGGAGAAATGAGGTTGATATTTTGCCTAGATAATTTTCTGTTCAATTTTTATCCGTTTTTGTCCGTTTTTATAGGTTTTCATCCGGTTTTATCCGTTTTCCTCTATTTTTATCCGTTTTTGTCCGTAAGCCACCACCACCACCAATAAAAAAAATCAATTTTTTTTCAAATTTTATTTTCTAAATTTTTTTTTCTAAATTTTTTACAAATTTTTTTTTAAAAAAATTATTTTTGGTAAAAAAAAGTTTCCAAAAAAAAATTCTAAAATAAGAAAGACTATGAAAAAAATTTCAAAAAAAAATCAAAAATTATTTTTGGTAAAAAAAAGTTTCTAAAAAAAATTTCTAAAATAAAAAAGATTATGAAAAAAAATTCAAAAAAATAAATCGATAATTATTTTTGGATTCTTTTTTGAAATTTTTTTTAGAATCTTTTTTATTTTAGAATTTTTTTTAGAAACTTTTTTTACCAAAAATAATTTTTTAAAAACGGATGAAAACATAGGAAAACAAACAATAACATAAGAAAAACGAGCGAAAACGTATACAAACGCATGAAAACGTAAGAAAAACGGACGAAATTGTATAAAAACGGACGAAAACGGATTAAAACGCATGAAAACGTATAAAAACGGATGAAAACGTAAGAAAAATTCAAAAAACTTTAAATTATAAACGGCCGTTATTATAAAGGACTAACGATGCAACGATATTTAACCAAAAGGGACTAACGTGTAAAAGATAACGGAAGCCACTAACGCCAGTTAAGTGGAGGGACCATGAGTGTTATTCTTTTCAAAGATAGGGACTATCCGTGCAACTTTTAACTTTCAGGGACTGTGGGTGAAACTTTGGGCAAACCACAGGGACCATCTATGTAATTTACTCCTTATATTATAAGCCAAAATTAAATTCTGTATTTTTATGAACTTGTTTGGCAAATGGGCTGGGGCTGGGGCTTTTTTTTGTGGGTAAATAAGTAATTTATTATTCAAAAGCCCCGGGCTAAAGTTTTTAGCCCCTTTTATGGGACTTATTTTATAAAATAGTCCCTTCCATAAGCCCCATTACAAACGAGAGTTATTTTAGGCTATGCATACAAGATTGTTGAGAGATTGTGCTTATTTTTTCAAAAAATAAGCTACTTAAAAAATAATCTTTGTTTGGCACACATAACTTATAAGAGATTCTAAAAAAAATAATCTTCCATAATCTCTTAAAACCAAAGGTTACTTCATGTAGCTTATAAAAATAATCTCTTTTTATAATCTCCAGCACCAGCACCATCTCCGGCACCAGCACCGGTTCCAGCAACAGTAGCCCACTGCCAAACTAAGCCATAAGTTTTGCTAAACATAAATTAAGCTTTCCTTATATAAGCTAATAAGCTCCCCAATTCGCCTCGACTCATTTCAAACCTTTTCACTCTGATTCATAATGGATGATTCAAAAGGCCGTCGGAGTGATCCACGGAGTTTAATTCACCGGAGCACCGTCTCCGTGGTATGCGTTTGTATCTGTCAGTACGCACTATACTTACTGTCTTCATTTTTCGCATCCTACAACATCATCACACTCACATTACTCTCAGGTTACCTACAAACAATCATGCATTTTATAAAATCTAAATGTTAATTAGTACTACTTTTGATTGTGATTCTGATATCTGTTTTTTATTTATTATTATTTATTTATTTATTTATTATTATTATTTTTTTAATGTGTGTGTCTGTTCAGTGATGGTGTTGATTGGTATGGCGGTTATAGGCAGAAGATGTAAGAAGCTATTTGGCTTACGTGGCTCAGCTCCCGCGTTCGTCTTTGCGAATTTGTTCTTTATTTGGTCTGTTTATCTCCTTGTTATTCATAAAGGTGATCAGATTGATATTTTATTTGGTTACGAGTTACTCATTAATAGGTGATCACTGATAAGTAGTACATTATACAAAAGTAGCATCAAACATACCAAACAAGCGTACCTTATAGCTGTAAATGTTACTTGCTTGGTGTAGCTGCAAGTTGAGCTTATTTGTTTTTCAGCTTATATTTCATAAGCCCCCAATTTTCTGGCTTATTTTGTGACTTGTGGGCTTATATAAGTCTGTCACATCGTAATAAGCTTATATAAGTCCATAAGTCTCAAAATAAGCCAGAAAATTGGGGCTTATGAATGGTAAGCCGGAATCAAATAAGCTAATAAGCCCACATATAAGTCTAAAATAAACATACAATCCTAAACTGAACGCTTCTCCTGTAAGAGTTTCATTAGGAATATTGCCAAACAAGCTTTCAATTCTCAACGCTTCAAAATGCTCCTAAGAACTCATTACCATACACAGCTTGTTATTTATGATTTGGAAAGAAGTTAGGTTAAACTTTACAATATCAACTTGTGGACGCCCGGTGAATGGATAATCTTATGTGTGTAAATATAAACCTCGCTTTTGTTAAGATGATGAGAACAATGAAAAGGGCATAAAGAAAAGCTAACATGATTTATTTGAAACTAAATAACAACCACATCACATTACATGTTTAACAGCTTGTGATGATGAAGATGTTCTGTATAAATCGTGGTCATTTTTCATTTTTTTGTTATATGACTTGTGATCTCAAACAACACAATGCTTTAAGAGGGTTAAATCATCAAATTTGAAACTAGTACAACAAAACTTTAAAGAGCTGTAACATTCTAGTTTATTGGAAGGTGGTCTCTCTATTATTGGCTGTTACCAGATGGTGTAATTGATGGATTCCTCTCACTGAAATCATGGAATGTGATCAGAATGTAATACTACATTTTGGTTGCTTTTCTACACGCTGCAAGTTGTCACTCTTTGGCTGTCTCTAATATCAGTGTACTGTTTTCTTCAATAAAACTATTGCGCTAAATTTTAATGTAATATTTGAAAGTTTTTCAAATTCTTTGAATCTTTGACACAGTGATATGGAAGAAATTTGAAATGACTAACCCTTAACAAGATCTGGACAAGCAGGTTTATAAAAGTGAACAAGAAAAGACCATAACTACCACTTATTAAGCCTTTTGACACCAACATGTGTTGTTTAAGTTGAATACAAGAGTAAGGAGTTAATATGGCATTTTCCATGAACTCTTTATCTGCAAACTAATACTAAATCTATTGTGATTAGTTTTTGTGTTTTTCCTGCCTTGAATGCAAACAAAACAAAGTTACAGACTAATATATTTTGTTTTACAGCTGTCTCATTCTTATTGGACATCGTCTTCCATGCAGAGCTTATAATGCTACATTTCGGTCTATACAGGTCTGCTCCTGTGCTAAAACTTGGTTACTATCTGTTCTTCTAAAGCAACGTTGGGTGATACATGGAGTTTATATCCTCAATATTCCTAATGAGAGTTTTCTTAATGTCAGGATCCTGTCAGGTGATCCTGGTTTTGTTAAATGTGGACCTCTCACCAACAATGAAGCTAATCTGGAGGTTACTATCACTCAAAAATGTTCCTACTATTCTGCTAAACTACAGAACATGCATGACGATCTTGTTTACTCTTGCAGGGATCGGAGCTCCCCTCATCTGACATTTGTGAGGGATCCCCATCTGCTGAGGTCACCATCATACTTCTCTATTCCTTTTGTCACATAAACTGCGTTCTTAATGTTTTTCGCTAGTCTTAAATTGAGGACATATACTGAAATATTTTATCTTTATGCTATGACAGAGTTCCCTGTTACTCCAACGAGTAAGATATTGTAAGCACTGTGATGCACATGTAAAGGGTTTTGATCATCATTGTCCTGCTTTTGGGAATTGTATAGGTAAACTAAGAACTTTACACTCTAGTTCAATTGTCTCAATTGCAATGTTAGGATCAGCTTCAAATAATCGGATGCTACAGCTGTATTTTGCATGCAGCAACATAACTTACTCGAGCTGAAGTTGGTAGTCTTTTAGTGCAGGTCGAAACAATCATTTACTTTTCATGATTCTCCTAATGGGATTCATAATAGCTGAGGCTTGTTATATTGTGGGTGTGTCTCAGAGTAAGGTTACCATGTCTTTCTTCTCTATTTTCCTTGGCTTATGTTGAAAGGTCATCGTTCTCAAATATGCTTGTATATTTTCATCTTTAAATTTCAGTTGCAACTACCCGAACGCCAGATAGCAGTGGCTGGACTGAAACATTAGCTACTAGCACAATGATATTCTCTCTTCTACAAGTGTTATGGCAGGTATACCTGCTTACAATATCACCTTTTATTTTGAAAATTTTCTCACGTAATTTTAGATTTTATTATTATCTGACATTTTGTGTGTGGATTTGGTAGGCTGTATTTCTGGGGTGGCATATTTACTGTGTGTGTTTCAATATCAAAACGGATGAGTGGGTACGTTTTCTAATCTCTTTGGATTTGTCTATGTTAGAAATATCATTCGTCAATCATGATAACACGCAATTGTAAATTTGGTTAATTGCAAAGGCAATTGGAGTCACAAAATTCCATATTTAACAATTATTTTACATTGACGGTCATCATAAGGAGTTTTAAACAATTGTGCATATCAGTAGTAAGACAGCATCCTATTATAATTTATAAGACGGTAAGCTGTCATCCCATCCGTTGTAGGTGGCATTTTGGACCAAATTGTTTATAATGGGCCTATTTGGGTAAGCTTACTCTCTAAGGGCTCGTATAGTCATAAACTTAGTTTATTATGAATTTTTACACACAAAGTTTTCATAAACTTCTGGTAAAAATTGTAAATAGCCAATACAACCCACCCATACAGCTGTATCACTATACCAGAAATTAACATCTTTATCCAGGAACCATTACCTAGCCCCTCCCTTATTTCCATCTCTGCTAATAGTTCATGCAGCATAGGAAACTAAAAATCAGACTCCAGATCTAACGATATTTTCATTCTTAGATGACTTTAACATCCTTTACTGTTCTTTATACTGTATCTGGTTTCCCTGTTGTGTACACTGTAACTCTGTAAGTCTAGAATTGTTTTTCTAGTTATCATTTTTGGTTTTCATGATACTGTAACTATTCTTGAAGTTGTTAAGATTTAAGATCATATGTATCTGATTGCCATCTAGGTTGTAGTTCCATCTTACTGTAATATCATACAGAAACTACAGTACTTCATGGATCTGTGTTTTTTTGCAGATACACTGGAAGCAATATCCAGAGTTCCAGTATATTGCAGATCCTCAACCAGGTATATATTGACCACGTGCGTCCATCAGTCCATGTATCTTAATGAAAGAAATTTTAAACTTTTACTTTTTAGTCAATTATTTTTAATGTTCAGTTTCAAGAGTTATAAGTTTCTTAGTTCTTAGGGAATTTGATGACTATTTCAACTTCATGGGTAATTAATACAAATTGATATATGCTGCTAGTATGTGGGATATTTTCTATGGTTTTAAACTTTTAATTTTCAATACAATAGATTTGATCTCAACATTTAAATGATATCCTTTTCTTGCAACAAATGAGAATTTTACTGAATAATCTTTATAAATATTCAGGGGAAACAGTAACATCAATGAGGTTTAAAAATCCATATGACAAAGGGATTTGGCTGAATTTCAAAGAGTTTATTGACGCCAAAGGATAATGATGCGGCAAGTTTGCATCTTTTAAGGAACACAATCTTATGGGAAGCGTTTGATTCCACCCACATCATCTTGCTACAGCCCTCAAGTGACTATAAATCGCCAAAATGGATATTCATGTGGCCACCACGGCACCACCTGTAGAAGACTAAGGCATACAAGGATACAGGATTTACCAAAGTCGCTGGTAAAGGACATTGTACTGTAATTCTGTAAATGAATCTGTACCTAGTGTTAATATCTTCTAGCTTGTTAGTTCAGTAAAAAAGAGAACTTATCTCTTTAAAACCAATTTTAGTGCACGACTGTTGCGATCTTCATCTTGTTCTTTGTTACCTAGTATATCTATGTATTTTTTCGGATCTTTGTTATTAATATAATTTTGATTCAGCCACTGAACTTCCAGCACTTCTGAGTAGTTTTTGTGAGCCAATACCTTTGGTTATGGCGTGTCTAAGGCAATTATATTGTTGCATTGCTAAAAATATTTTATGCTATTAATCTTTTCTTGTTCTAAATTATTCTGTGATAGATGAGCTGAAGGTCATTGCCTCATTGGTGGATTCATAATATGGTGTTGCCCAATGGAAGTATAAGATTTGCAGACTTCTGAAGAAGCAAGTGTGATGATGACAGATACTCAACTTGGGAACCAAGTTTTAAGGTAATTCTTTATCTAGCATCACTATCAGTTTGGACTATCACTATCCTGAATATGGTATTATCTCTAGCTTGATATATTTCTTGAAAGTAAATCATGAATAAACACACGATTTTTATTGCTTGACAAACACGCTACATAGATGGTATCTCAATACATTTACATATGGTTGCACTTGCACACACTCACACACATTCCTTATTATTCAAAGTAGGATAAGATCACTAGTTTGAGATATTAATAGCCATCACCTCAGGCTTCTTGACCTCTTTCTTAGGTACTGTCACAGTCAGTACCCCGTTCTCCATCTTTGCTTTAACTTGGTCAACCTTGGCATTATCTGGCAACCTGAACTGTCTGAGAAACTTTCCAGAGCTCCTCTCCACACGGCGCCACTTGTCATTCTTCTCCTCTTTCTCCCTGCTACGCTCACCACTAATCTGTAAAATCCTACCCTCTTGCAACTCGACCTTCACCTCTTCTTTCTTAAATCCTGGAAGATCAGCCTTGAATACATGTGCATCTGGGGTCTCCTTCCAGTCAATCTGGGCATTCGCGAAAGCTGATGTTTCGCGGGCTCCACCTGGAATATTGGAGAGGGAGTTGCTGANATTTACTGTTCATAGTTTGTATTTGTTTCCGCTTCTAAAATACAAGCTTTAGGGATTCTCTATTAGTTAGCTAGTGATTACATTGGCTATACTAACGATCTACTTCAGGCTCTTAGATCTATCAAGGTCTATATAGTTTCAACAGTTAAATTTTTGAATGTATGAATGTTAAATTGTATAGTGGCATCCGAATCAATATTATAGGTTTTCCATCTCTGCTTTTGTTTGTTGTGTGCGTACGCTAGCACCGTTTTATTTCTCTTTTAGTAATATTTGTTCAGTCTAGGCAATTTGACGTTAGGTCCATGTTTGGCTGCTTTGACTCCAATCTATATTGTATCACCCATATTTGATAACTTTGTAGCTTCTCTTTCCAATCTTAATGATATCTTGTTTCTTCTGTTTAGACACATTTTCATGCTCTTCAAAATAGTATTTATCAACTGTATTGTTATGCATTCGTTGGTGTCAATACCTACCCATTACTTTCCTAGCTATTCACAAACAACTATCTATTGTTTGCCATTATCAATCATAGTCTACGTGTCTTCGTAAATATTCCGGATACATATACAACATATATGTATACTTACATATACAACATATATGTATGCTTACATATACAACATATATGTATATTTACAAGTAGGAATCTAGCTTGTGCAAGTTTGTGAATATATGCTAATAATATAATCAATGGTAACAGTTATGTGTTTGAACCGTGCACACAAATCCAACAAAGTTTTCATAAACTTTTGGAAAAAATTGTAAATAGCCAATACAACCCACCCCTACAGCTGTACCAGTATACCAGAATTTAACATCTTTAGTTATTTACCCTAACCTATTACGAACCATTACCCAGCCCTCCTATTTCCAACTCTGCTAATCGTTCATGCATCATAGAAAACTAAAAATCAGGCTCCAGATTTAACAATATTGTCATTCTTAGATGACTATAACATCCTTTACTGTTCTTTATATCTTGGTTAAATGTCTAGCCTATATATTGAGGACTAATCTCCACATTTTATTAGTGATTTTCTTGTTCCACAACTAAGCAAAACCTCCCCCTTCCTCCCCATTTTCTGCCGTAACATATCAAGAGGAGAAATCCTCTTGATTCTCTTGGTTCAATTCTTGTTTAGAGTTAAGGTGTTCCCTTAGTCACTAATAAGGTTTGTAGCATCGTTTGGCAAACAAGATATTCACCAAAGTACGTTGGATTGCTTACTTGTAGAGGTCGAATCATTTTCGACTAGGTGTATTGGGATCTCTCGTTGTTTGACTGATTAATATAGGTAGGGCTCGGGGAATCAATCAAACACGAAAGCATTTGAATCATTGTAAGTATTCTTGATTTGTTTTGGTTTCTTAACTCTTTCGTGTATATGTATATATTACTGTAGTAATTAAATTGTTGATTTAATTTTATTGTGTATGCATGAAGTGAAATTATATGTTGTATAAATTGTTGTATTTAAATTATATTGAATGTTAAATACAAGTTTAAGTTGTTAAAAAGTATGTGTTCATAATTTTATATATATCCGATAATTATAAGACAATATTTAATGAAGATCGATTACATTTTGCAATACAGGATCCTTAATCGTTTACAGGTTTTACTTGGATTAATTATTACGCATTTTTTGATTGACAATAAAATTTTAATCCGGTCACGTATACTTGTTATGGCGTGTTTATGTACGTAAAACCCATTAGGTTGTAATTCCATCTTAATATCATACAGAAACTACAGTGCTTCATGGATTTGTGTTTTTTTTTCGATACACTGGAAGCAATATCCAGAGTTCCAGTATGTTGCAGATCCTCAACCAGGCATATGTTGACCACGTGCGTCCATGTACTTAATGAAAGAAATTTGACACTCTCACTTTTAAGTCACGTATTTTTAATGTTCAGTTTCAAGAGTTATAAGTTTCTTAGTTCTTAGGGAATTTGATGACTATTTCAACTTCATGGGTGATTAATACAAATTGATATATGCTGCTAGTATGCGGGATATTTTCTACGGTTTTAAACTTTTAATTTTCGATACAATAGATTTGATCTCAACATTTACATGTATTTCCTTTTCATGCAACAAATGAGAAATTTTACTGAATAATCTTTTTGACTATTCAGGGGAAACAGTAACATCAATGAGGTTTTAAAATCCATATGGCAAAGGGATTTGGCTGAAGTTGAAAGAGTTTATTGAAGCCAAAGGTAATATTGCGGCAAGTTTTGCATTTCTTTATGGAACACATTAATCTTATGCGAAGTGTTGATTACACCCACATCATCTTGCTACAGCCCTCAAGTGACTATAAATCGCCAAAATGGATATTCATGTGGCCACCACGGCACCACCTATAGAAGACTAAGGCATACAAGGATACATGAGTTACCAGAGTCGCTCGTAAAGGACATTGCACTGTAATTCTGTAAATGAATCTGTACATAGTGTTAACATCTTCTAGCTTTATCTCTTTAAAAGCAATACCTAGTATATCTATGTAATTTTTCGGATCTTTGTTATTGAAATAAGACTAAAATACACCGTTGGTCCCTAAACTTTCCAGAAAGTATCGCCATGCCCCCTAAGTTTGAAAAATCATCGTGGTGCGTCCAAACTTTGTGATTTTGAGGCCGATTGCGTCCCTTGACCAGAAATGGTGAGGTCAACGCTCATTTTTTGTTATATTTCCAAGGGTATAATAGGCAAAACACATTTATAACTATATGTTAGTTAAATCTACCCAAACACCCCCTTTATCTTGCATTGTGTCTTGTTGAAGATGATTATCTGCAGTTGCTATACGTGATTCATTGAAAATCTTGAAGAAATTCACCAGAATTGTAAACATGGTGGAGAAGGTGGTGTGTTTTCTCGAACTATTTTTCATGGTCTAATCTTTTAATTTAACTCCAATTTATGCAGGAATAGAAGGGCTGATCACGTGATCAGAGTTGGTGTTATGTGTATGATGCGAGGTTTGTTTGCGTTTGTGTGAATTTATTTAGGTGTTGTGTTAAAGAATGAGAACTGGATACATAACTCCATGTATTAGATGTTTTCCTCCTATTAATGGTTTTCATCATATGGATATTAACTATGTTGCAAACATCACAAAGATAAACTTTTATCTATTTCATTCCCAATACTAGAATGTTTCTTGTATGGATATTAACTATGGCTATAATAATGTTTATATATAGCGTAGGCTAACAACAGATATTGATGTGAAATTTCGAAGATCATAACTAAAAATCATATCTAGATGCTATCTGAATAATGATAAGCACATAACATTATACCATACAAGATCAAAATTATGGATCATTGGTCTCTGACAATCCAGCTTTTAGGAAACGAGACCGCTCTAGCAAAGACCGATCACCAGATAAAACGAAGTTAGAATTTCTGAACGATATACCCGTGCCTTGAAAGTCAGAACTACTGGTCTCTGCCTTAGGTGGGATCATATTTGTGCCTTAGTTGGGATCATATTTGTGCCTTGCAAGTTATAAAAGTATACTACACTGAAATGAAACAAGCACTCCTGAAAAATAGTTCGAGAAAACACACCATGACACCAGTACAAAGTAAATCCATGGTCCAAGGGGACACCATTAAAAATAGTTCGAGAAAACACACCACCTTCTCCACCATGTTTACAATTCTGGTGAATTTCTTCAAGATTTTCAATGAATCACGTATAGCAACGGCAGATAATCATCTTCAACAAGACACAATGCAAGATAAAGGGGGTGTTTGGGTTAGATTTAGCTAACATATTGTGATAAATGTGTTTTGCCTATTATACCCTTGGAAATATAACAAAAAATGAGCGTTGATCTCACCATTTCTGGTCAAGGGACGCAATCGGCCTCAAAATCACAAAGTTTGGACGCACCATGATGATTTTTCAAACTTAGGGGGCATGGCGATACTTTCTGGAAAGTTTAGGCACCAACGGTGTATTTTAGTCTTGAAATAATTTTGATTCAGCCATTGAACTTCCAGCACTTCTGTGTAGTTTTTGTGAGCCAATACCTTTCGTGTATAAGGCGATTATATTGTTGCATTGCTAAATGTTATTTATGCTATAACCTTTTCTAGTTCTAAAGTATTCTGTAATAGATAAACTGAAGGTCATTGGTGGATTCATAATATGGTGTTGTCCAATGGTAGTATAAGATTTGCAGACTTTTGAAGAAGCATGTGTGATGATGACATACTCAACTTGGGAACCACGTCTTAAGGCAATTCTTTATCTAGCATTACTATTAGTTTGTACTATCACAGTATCACTATCCTGAATATGGTATTATGTGTACCTTGATATATTTTTTGAAAGTAAATCATGAATAAACACACGATTTTTATTGCTTGACTGACAAGTCACAAAGATGCATGGTATCTTAATACATTTGCATATAGTTGCACTTGCACACACTCACACACATTCCTTATTATTCAAAGTATGTTGGACTAGATCAGTTTGAGATATCAATGGCCTTCACCACAGGCTTCTTAACCTCCTGCTTAGGCACAGTCACAGTCAGCACCCCGTTCTCCATATTTGCTTTGACCTGATCAACCTTCACATTCCGGCAACCTGAACTGCCTGAGAAACTTTCCAGAACTCCTCTCCACACGGTGCCACTTGTCATTCTTCTCCTCTTTCTTTCTGCTTCGTTCACCGCTAATCTGTAAAATCCTACCCTCTTGCAACTCCACCTTCACCTCTTCTTTCTTCAACCCTGGAAGATCAGCCTTGAACACATGAGCCTCTGGGGTCTCCTTCCAGTCAATTTGGACATTCGCGAAAGCTGATGTTTCACGGGCACCAGCTGGAATATTGGAGAGAGAGTTGCTGAAATCATGGAAGGGGTCCCTTATGTCCAATGAGAAAGGATCAAAGACATTGGTTCTACGGCCACCAAAGAAGCTTGGAATAATAGACAATTTGTATTGAATGAAGCTATGTTAACTCAGAAAGTAGCTTTAAGATGAGAGTGAAGTAGTAGATGTGATGATGAGATGCTAAGATGATCATGCTATATACAGGTTAAAATGAATTCTACACTTGAAAAACTTGACTCGAAGTTAAAAATCCATCGTTTTTGAGCATTTGAGAAAGTTTGTTACTCATAAGATAAACTTTTTTTTTTTTGAACGGCGGGTTAGTTGTTAGATGTTAGTTGTTAGTTGTTGGCTCGAGTTAGTGTCGCATCCTCAGGCAGAGATACCAACCGCGAGCCTCTCCTTAGGGGATAACCCCACTCCTATTCCCGATTCGCCTGATATCATTAGAGCTTGTGGTTCCCAAGTGAGGACTTCCCGGTCGGTCACCCAAACCAGTACTACTCTCACTTGGGCTCGCTTAACTACTTAAGCTTTTTACCACTAGACCACAAGCCCCATGATACTCATAAGATAAACTTTAACCCTTGAATTTATTTGCTGAAAAGAGTTAGAAAAGCGAACTCAAATGTTAAAAGGTTTATAAATATTTATACATACATTTTTGCTAAACATGGCTTAAGGGATACGTTTAAGAAACAAAAACATGCATAAACAATGATACATGGAGTCGGTTGGCATATTTAAATGCAGTCTAGTTATTATTAAAAGTATATATAGTTAATATGTGCCTGAATAGTTTAAACATATAGCTCTTACAACTACTTTTAGCAATCTCATATAAATAATAGTAAATATTGGTTATTGATACCCCTAAATGCCAAATGGATTATGTCACTCCTTATTTTTCTATTTTTTATTTATTTTTTAAACTTTTTTTNACTGACCCCTAAAAACGTAACATTTTTCGTCTCATCAGGTTTGATAGTCATTGTTTAATTTAGAAGGTGTTTTCCTTAAATTATATAATTAAAAAAAATGCACGCATCACAATCTTTATTTGATAACAATCACCTTCTCAATCAAAAAAAGAAAAACTATGTAGGTGATAACCTAACTTTATTCATTGACGTGATGTTTCATCAAAAAAATCAAAAAAACACGTAATAGTTGGCCATTGTAAAGGAACTAAAGTATGTACATGAAAATTATAGCTTTATCATAAACTTATTGTGTTATGGTAATTGAATAAACCAATAAGCACCTTTAATAATTATAACCAAACACCCCTTTAGTTCTAATCTGAAGTTTTCTTATTTGATGTTATAACTGACTTTGTTGTTATCCTCACTATAATGCAACATGTAAGTGGTTTTGCAGTTTTATGATCTTATCACACACACTAAAGTGCAATGCAATTTGTTGTGTGCGTTTTAAAAGAGGATTAAGTATCAACACATGATTGTCATGGAAGGATTTTCAATGCCTGCTCAAGGTATAAATGTATAATTAAGTTGAGTTGCTGATTTAGATAACACATGAATGTTTTTTAATGTACCAAAGATGTATTTTAGTGCCTATTTGGGAAATTTTATGATAGTAATTCTTAGGAGGTGTCTTTAAATGAGTTAATGAAACTTACCAGGTGTTTGTTGTCATTAATAACACTATGGGTATCAACCAACGGTATAAAATATGAGTGTCTTTTACCTTGATGATCTAGGCCAATTTTAAAGAAAGTTGCACTAAAGTGAAAGGTCGGTAAGGATTCAAACAATCCTAAAAGACTTGCGAATGTACTCTTTGTCATTTTNCCAAAGATGTATTTTAGTGCCTATTTGGGAAATTTTATGATAGTAATTCTTAGGAGGTGTCTTTAAATGAGTTAATGAAACTTACCAGGTGTTTGTTGTCATTAATAACACTATGGGTATCAACCAACGGTATAAAATATGAGTGTCTTTTACCTTGATGATCTAGGCCAATTTTAAAGAAAGTTGCACTAAAGTGAAAGGTCGGTAAGGATTCAAACAATCCTAAAAGACTTGCGAATGTACTCTTTGTCATTTTTTTCATGCATTTATAATTTACTTATACAAGTAATTATAATTTCCTTATATAGTTCGGTCTAAGAGAAAAATTATTTTTATACATTAGACATAAACGTAAGATTAAATTTGAGTTCTACCCGTCACATCTTTTTTTGTTTCTCTTTATGTAATAAAGAAGCTATAGTGTAAGCATCTATGTTAATTTTGTAATTTTATGATCAAACATGAGAAGTAAATAGCCTAAACTTATGAAAATGCAATTTTTCAAACAAAAATGTACATCAGTAAACATGGTATGATGGTTATTCATAATCAAAGAAATGGATCAATCTTCAAAGTTATCTAAATATGCTACATATTTTAACGAAAATATAAGTAAAAGAAATACTACAATTACAAAACATATCGTAAATTGATAGCATGGGTTTGCAAAACTAAAAGCATATATCACTTAACATGTCATGCACGTCAAGTATCATCATGTGATTTTGCTTGAATAATAAAATATAATTTTTAATCCAAAAGCATTCTCCTAAAATAATAGGTAGATTATAACATATATACGTATGATTTTTATTTTTAGTCCACCAAGTAAAACCAATTGAAACATGTTAAGTGATTCATTTCTTAATCGATAATAATACGTAATCGAAATGAAATTTTAAAAACCTTGTGCGTGCACAGGTATTATAACTAGTGTATATAAAACATATTTTGGATAAACATGTCATTATAATTTTTTAATCAAGTATATATGAAATGAGTAATGCCAGATTCACGTAGGTTTTGCAAAAACAAATTGATATACACACATGTGACATGTGAGGTTTACAAATTGGGCTGTATTAAGTTTTCTACACTTCTTAAAAAAAAAAAAAAAAAAAAAAAAAAAGAAAAAAACCTAACACATATGTGTGTGATATTTTTTTAAAGATCGGTGTAAATTCTGCCACGAAAAAAAGGCGCAATTAGCTTGCGCAAACGCCCAAATCCCAAACACAATAAAGCCTGTGCAGAAGGACACCTAACCACCAATAACAAAAAGATCAATTCGAAGATGCCTCGCCGAGTTAGGGAATTTTATTGGGGCACGACTGTCCTTTATACGGAACACATCCACGTACTGACGAAGAGGATAGCAGATTATTTATGGGAGACAAGTTTGAAAATCATTGGTTACGTTACAGGACCTTACGTCCCAGAGATGGAATTTATTCTCTGAAAATATTATTGCGATTATTGCGTTGTCCATTGGCGAAAACCCTGATTGTATCGACGAGGAAGTGGAAGCCACTCCGCTTTTTAAATGGACCTATGAGAGTCAAGGGATGAAGTATAATACTAACCTGCTCCATAGAAAGACCGTATTCGTCGGAAAGACGAATATGGATCACCTTTGCCATTATTGCATCAGAAAATTTGGGCCAAAAAGATGCTTAAAACCAGAACATCTGGAATTAGGTGAGGAAACTTCCAAGAACGAGCCGGGAGAAAACGAAACAAGAAGATGAAGGAAAGCGTAGTGAGTTTGGTACGTCCTTTTTGTTAGGAGGGTTGTTTTTTATTTTTTTGACTTAAACTAGGGGTGGAAACGAGCCGAGCCCGTCGTGAACAGGCTCGGGATCGATCGTAAAAAGCTGCGACGAGCGGAGCCTGGAAACGAAGCGTGCCGGAGCCCGGGACTCGAGCCTAAGGTTGAGGCTCATTTAATGATGCGAGCTCGAGGCCCGGCTCATACAAAACAAGCTCGAGTAGGCTCCGAGCCTAAAACGAGCCCTAGAGGAGATGACTGAGTACGGCTGGTAGGGTATGATTTGTCTGATACGTCATAAACCGGAGCTTAAAAGTAGTAACGAGCTCGAGCCGTTATGTGATTAACGAGCCGAGCTCTATTTGAACTTGTTTTCTTTAAAGCACTTGTATATTAAATTGTGTGTATCGAGGGCCGAGCCGCAGCTCGAGCGTTGTGAAAATGTTTCAGCGAGGCCGAGCTCGAGCGTTAATATAGTAAGGCTCGAAGACGAGGCGTCGGACCGAGCTCGAGGTTTATATATGTAAACGAGCCGAGCTCGAGCTCTTGCGAGCTGCGCGGGGCTGCGGCTCGGCTCGTTTGTCACCCCTAACCTTAAACTCTCGTGAGAGCTGGTAGAGGTGATGATCGTGCATTCTTGCTCTTGTTTGTTACTACTTACTTAGGTTGTTAAATGAATGAGTACTCTTGTTTGGTAGTAGCAATTATTTGTTGATTCATTCCTGCACTAGTTACTACTTGCTAATTAAGTAAACCAACTATTCTTCCGATTTTATGTTTGTTTATTATGATGATAATGCCATTGGATTGACCAAGTGTGTTATTCCCACTCGTAAGCAAGCCTCATTTTCCTCTTATGGAATTATGTTTTCGTTGAATAAACCAACTTACAATTATTATTATTGTTCTGTCACTCTATTTGTGTTTTCCACGCAGGACATATAACGGACTTTATACTTTCCAGACAAACAGGTGCTTCCTCGCTCTTTTCTTTGCATTTACGTTGCTAAAAATCTCAACAAAGTTTTTAGCTGCTACTTGTCTTGTGCAGTACGTTTCCTGGGTAAGACAACAACATGAAACATTCTCACAAAAGCTGTACCAGCTGAACCACAATCGTTTTGCCAATTTACATTATGCTCATGATGTGAGTTGTGTTTTTCCTTTGTTACTGGACTGCGTGCACTGAAGTTTTGTGACTCTTTTATACCGCTGATCCTAGTGCCGAACATCAAACTTCTGCAGGTATCGCTACAGTCTCTTTGTTGCATCTTGATGCTATCTGTCTCATCACTTGTATGTGTAGTGGATGATTTTAACATAATTAACGTTGGTGTTTATCTGGTGAAGAAGCTAACCAGCTGTCAAGTGGTTATCATACTAATTAAGAGGTATACTTATCTCTGTCACATATGCATAAATAATTCCATGTATACTTATGATACGGCAACAGTCAGCTGGGATTCATGAACTATCGCAACTTTCGCTATGTTGAAAAAATTATTTCAACCAAATGGCGTTTAAAAAGTAGATACAATTACTTTATTATGCAACTAGCTAGGTCAGACATGGTAAACCATTAATCTCTAAAGTATTACCTATTATAGAAACACTTGGCAAGCCAAGTTGTTATTGAAGTAAATTAAAAACATTGCGCGTTTTCGGTTTCTTCTGTTCTTTTCTTCAACAGGTTTAGAAAAGAACCGAACCAAAACTGAGATTAGAATATGGTTTAGTTTAGTTTTTTTTTAAGTAAAGGGGATTACCCGGTAAACTATAGTTTAGTTTTGGTTTGAAGTAGGAAAGTTTGAAATCCAACAACACAAGCTGAAAGCCGGACCGATAACACGCATGCACCTTTGAGGCTTTGACCGAAAGTGCACAACCTATATATTAACATTATTCTGATTCAATGAGCCTGGCTGGCTTAATCTGGGCACACTTTTTGTTTGAAGGTGTGTACAGAAATGCTTATCATACAAATCAAGCATGTCTTGATTTTAGTAACTGAACATTTGAATATCAAGCATAAACCTTTATATCGTGTCTACATAATATAATTTATCGAGATAAACACATTGCCATGAACCCTCTTTGCTACAGCGATGATTTTCTATGCCATCAAGTAATGGATAACACAACTGTTGTTTCCAAAGATGCAGTTTAGAAGAAATATACAGCTGGTGCAATTGCAATCAGTGTTCTAATATGCTTATGCAAGCTCAAGATTACATAAATTAGATAAGATTTTAATGTCTAACCATGTTGTTGTAGGTTGAAAAATGAAAGTTAACTTATTCACACGAATTCAGCTCATATGTGTTTCTTCACCGGTGATGGTGGCCAGAAATCCTGGGAGAGAGACTGCATAGTTATAGAGAGAAAAATTATTGGAGATACAGAATGGAGTGTGAGTGTATGTATTTTTCATTTGTGGTGGATGTGGAGAAAGAAAGAGGGTTTTATTTGTGTTTTGGGCACGAATGTACAGACACACCGATTTATTTAACAGTCAATATTAGTCAAACTAACGGTGTTAGTAATTTGGATCAACCTGAAGCGGTTTTTTCATTTTTATACAAAATCCGATACTTTTAAAAATTTGGACTGAAATGAACTACCCAAAAAACCACAATGACCAAAAATGTAGTTAACTCTTGTGTTTACGTTTTGTTTGATCTCTAATTGAAGTTTAAGATTTGCAGACTTCTAAAGAAGCAAGTGTGAAGATGACAAATACTCTTGGTAACCAATTTTAAGGTAACTGTTTATCTAGCATCACTGTTAGTTTGGACTATCACTTTCCTGAATATGGTAGTATATGTCTAGCTTGATATATTTCTTGAAAATAAATCATGAATAAACACACAAATTTTATTGCTTGACAAACAATTCACATAGATGGTATCTCAATACATTTGCATATAGTTGCACTTGCGGCACACTCACACACATTCCTTATTATTCAAAGCAGGATAAGCTCACTAGTTTGAAATATCAATGGCCTTCACCTCAGGCTTCTTAACCTCCTGTTTAGGCACCGTCACAGTCAACACCCCATTCTCCATCTTTGCTTTAACCTGATCAACCTTGGCATTATCCGGCAACCTAAACTGCCTAAGAAACTTGCCAGAGCTCCTCTCCACACGATGCCACTTGTCATTCTTCTCCTCTTTCTCCCTGCTTCGTTCACCACTAATCTGTAAAATCCTACCCTCTTGCAACTCCACCTTCACCTCTTCTTTCTTCAACCCTGGAAGATCAGCCTTGAACACATGAGCCTCTGGGGTCTCCTTCCAGTCAATTTGGACATTTGCGAAAGCTGATGTTTCACGGGCACCAGCTGGAATAATGGAGAGCGAGTTGCTGAAATCCTGGAAGGGGTCCCATATGTCCAATGAGAAAGGATCAAAGGCATTGGTTCTACGGCCACCGAAGAAGCTTGGAATAATAGACATTTTGTATAGAATGAAGCTTTGTTAACTCTGAAAGTAGCTTTAAGATGAGAGTGAAGAATTAAATGTGATGATGAGATACTAAGATGATATCATGCTATATATAGGTTAATGAAGATGGTTCTGGGGTCTTAAAAATAGGAAAAGTGATTATTGCTGGTGACATTTCATAGAGGATTCTGGGAGTTTTGTGGGCCCTTTGTTAAAGATATATGCCCTCTCTATTCTTAACTAGAATTGTCTCTAACTTGATTAAGTGGCATCTTCTAGCTTTTATCTTTCTTACCGAACACACTGATATTTCAGGAGGAATGTCGATTATCAAGCTGATTTTTTTTTTTTTTTTTTTCTTTTTTTTTTTAATATCAGGACATTTTACCAGTTATGAATATTTGGACTCTAATTTATGACACTACTATTAGAGTATAAAATATATATACTCCCTCCGTCCCATATTTATAGTCCATCTTTCCTTTTGTTTGATCAAGTTTGTGGTAATTACTAGAAGCCTAAGTGTAATAAAGACCTAAGTGATCATCTTCTCCCCTGCCACTTGGGCGTTCTCTCTTCTAGACTCGAGGTTGTAAAAATATATCGGCGGTCGACCACCTTCAAGCGATAAATCGGTCTTGACGGCGATATATCGGTTTCTCGGCGGGGACTATTAATTATAAAGGAATTTATTTTAAAAAAATAAATATTAACAATATCCTAACAAAATAAGTCAATAACCACAAAACCTATAAAGTTTAACATGCTTGAACAATAAAACCATAAGTCCATAGATATTTATCGATTTAAATTTAAATTTTTTTGGTAAAAGGGAACTTCCACCCTGGTAAAATAATTTAAATTTAAATTCATAACAAAATAAATAGTTTTGGTTGCTTTTTGACAGATTTTGAACGCCATAAGCACCTATTTTGACTGATTTTGACCAAAAAGCACCGATTTTGACCATGACCGATAAATTTGACCGATAAATTTGACCGATATGTGAATTTCAGTGGCGGTGGACCGCCGCCAACTGCCATGGCACTGATATATCAGCCGCCATGACCGATACTTACAACACTGCCTAAACTACGTCAACCACCTACTTGGTGTAACAAGGATACAACACCACAAAAAACCTACCCCACATAAATTCATTTTAAACAAAAACCCATACACACAAACAACACATCTCGTTTTCGTTGCTCAGGGAAACGTCGGAGGAAAGATGTGTAATAAGGAGGGACGCGTCGGACCATTGTCACATAAGCTGAGGACTCGTCGCTGGACACCTTATTACGTCCCGCCTAAGTCACTTTGCACAAAATGAAATGGGACAAATTCAATTTTTGGATGTTTGAGTTTTAGCTTGCGCGTAAACTGGCATTCAAAAAATATATTTGAATTTAAAGGTTTCTCTTTTTTGCCTTTCTTTTTCTTTGTCATGTGCGTCATGATCGATTATATTTCGTCTGTTATATGCGATGAACTTTTAAACTTTATAGTCGTAGTTGAAGCGTTTTTTCACTTACAAAATTTGGTAAAATGCCACTATCTTTACATCTACTAAAGTATCATTACAAGGGGGAAAAATACAATGGCTAACGTCAAATTATGTGATGACCAAACTTTCGCCCAAGTCGTGCCTATGTATGTTATGAACGAGTAGGGTAAGCCGCATGTTGTTGCGGGTTTACAAAGTTCTTTCATTTTAAAGAAAAATGATGTGCAACCTAAAACCTCGGTCATGAGAGGTCGGCTAGAGGGATGACGGATTGGGTGCATTGTGGAGCCGCGCCTCGAGGCGACACTGTTCACACGTCGAGTCGAGCCGTCGGCTTAGAGAGTATAAAATAATGTTAGTGGGTTCTTTAGTGAGTGATTAGTGGGTTGAGGCATCAAATACGTGTCTTGCAAATGCACACTCCAGCACCTTATCTTCTTCCAATGCGACTCATTAGCGAGAAAAAAAAATGAATGAACTTTTCTCATATATTTTTGATTCTAGATTCTGTTGGTCCCAAAGTTGTGTAAGAGAGATTCGAATATGAAATTGCAAGATAAAACTAGATAACTTTTATATAAATCTTTCTAACTAGAATTTCGTTACATATGTCCAAGTATAAATACTATACGAATGGTTGCCATGAACCATCGTGACTGTTCACCAAGGATGTGTTGGTTCGAATAGGCACAAGCCAAACAACACACCCATTCCGTTTATAACTAACTTCTGAAAATAACTAACTAATAACTAACTTAACTAACATAACCGCTAATCGGTTAACTTTATAACGAACACGTTTGGTCCTTGAGGTTTATTTCTGTCCGAGAAGTAGCATGCAAGATTACACGCTCACATTCTCCTCCTTAATCTTGAATGTTGCTTCGTCCTAAGTCTTGAACTCCGAGCATTTGTCGCATAGTCACGAACTTGAGTCTTGGTAAGGCCTTTGTTAAAATATCTGATCGTTGAAGTTCTCCATTAACGTGTTCCACATTAATATGTCCATTCTCTACACATTCACGAATGAAATGATAGCGAATGTCAATGTGTTTGCTCCTTCCATGAAATACTGGGTTCTTCACGAGTTGAATAGCTGATATATTGTCAACTCTAAGCGTTATTCTCTTTTCTTGCCATCCAGTTAGTTCACTAAGAAGTCGTTTCAACCATAATGCTTGACATGCTGCTCCAGTAGCTGCCATGAATTCTGATTCACATGATGATAGTGCCACTGTAGGTTGTTTCTGAGTACACCAAGTAATAGGTGACTCTCCAAAGTAAAATAAGATTCCAGTAGTTCCTTTTCCTTGATCGGTGTTGATTCCATAACTATTGTCGCTGTAACCTGTAATTTTGCAGCCGCCTTCTTTCTTGTATATTATTCCATGCTCCTTTGTTCCTTTGATGTATCGGATTACTTGTTTAACTGCCTTCAGGTGATGGTCCTTCGGGTCTTGCATAAATCTGCTGAGTAGTCCGACTGAATAACTAAGATCTGGTCTTGTGTGTAGTAAGTACCTAAGACTTCCAATTAAGCTTCGGTAGTAAGTTGCGTCAACTGGGTTTCCATCTTCCGCCTTGACCAACTTAGTGCCGGGATCCATAGGTATCTTTGTATCATTACTGTCCATCATATTTGTTTCTTTCAAGATCTTATTAATATATCCTGTTTGCTTGATTGTAATCTCTCCTCCTGTTTGTGAAACTTCTATCCCAAGGTAATAAGCTAGCAACCCTAAGTCGCTCATTTCAAATTTATATTTCATCTGGGATTTGAACAAGTCAATTTCCTTCTTTGGAGTGCCCGTGATTATCAAATCATCTACATATACTCCAACCATAAGTGTAGAAGTCTTGCTTCTCTTTGTGTAAACTGCTTGTTCGAGATTACATTTCTTAAAGTCTAATGACTTCAAGGTTTGATCAAGCTTTACGTTCCAAGCTCTCGGTGCTTGTCTCAAGCCATACAAAGCTTTGGTGAGCTTGTAGACTTTACCTGAGTTTCCTTGCTGAATGAAACCTTCAGGTTGTGTAACATAGACTTCTTCCTTCAATTCTCCATGCAAGAATGCTGATTTCACATCCAAGTGGTGTACTTGCTAACCATGATATGCTGCTAGGGCTAATATTAAGAGAACTGTTTCTATCCTAGCAACTGGTGCAAATACTTCATCGAAGTCTATTCCTTGTTCTTGTACGTAGCCTTTTGCTACTAACCTTGCCTTATACTTAACAATGTTTCCTTTAGCATCTCTTTTGGTTTTATAAACCCATTTGAGTCCGATTGCCTTTTGATTAGTTGGCAATGTTGTAAGAGTCCATGTGTTGTTTTTGTTGATTGAATCTAATTCAACCTCCATGGCCTCAATCCACTTCTTATCTTTCGATGCTTCCTTAAAATTTCGAGGTTCTTCTTCTGTGAAGAATAAGCTTGGTGCTTCTACATGTTGTGCAGTTTCATAGATTTGTGCTAAATCCTTTAAACCTCGAACTGGGCTATGATCATATCTTTGACTTGAACTACCTAAAGAACTAAAAGTAGTTTCAACTTCATCTTCTGAGTTAGGGGCATAGTTGTATGTTGGTGGTGTGATTGGTGAGTCTGGATCTGATGTTGGATCCGGTATTTGATACATATTGTTATTATTGTCATTGTTGTCTAAGTTGACGGGTATAGGATTCTCATTGTCAACTTCATCTATCACAAAACTAGCCCAAAATGTGTCTTGTGAACTTGTATCTTCTCCACTCTTATCCCAATCCCACGGTTTTGTTTCCATAAACTTCACGTCCCTACTAACATGTTTCTTCTTCTCTACTGGATCATAAAGTCTACATGCTTTTGATCCTTCCTCTACTCCTAAGTAAATCATCGGTATGCTTCTATCCTCTAACTTCTTCAAGTGAGGTATCGTTATCTTTGCATAAGCTATGCATCCGAATATCCTTAGGTATTCCAGATTCGGTTTTCTGTTGTAGAGGGCTTCATATGGTGTTTTATCTTCCAGGGCCTTCGTAGGTACCCTGTTGATTATGTAAATGGCGTGTCTAACTGCTTCCGCCCAAAAAGTTAAGGGTAACTTCATTGCTTTCATCATACTCCTAGTTGTTGATAAAACTATCCTATTCTTTCTTTCTACTACACCATTTTGTTGTGGTGAGTATGGTGCTATCAACTGTCTTGCTATACCATTCTCTTTACAGTACTTGGTGAAATCATTTGATGTAAATTCACCTCCTCTATTTGTTCTTAGCATCTTTACCTTTATTTTCAACTCCATTTCAACCTTTTGCCTAAATTCCTTAAATGTGTTGAATGCCTGATCCTTCGATGTGAGAAAATAGACCCACATGAAACGTGTACAGTCATCAACTAACAAGAAGATGAGCTTCTTTCCCGAATGTGTGGCTGGGCTTATGGGACCACAAAGATCTCCATATACCAAGCCCAACGGGTTCTTAGATCTGAATTTAGCTTTGTTTGGAAATGGTGTTCTAATGTGTTTTCCCAATAAACATGCGTCAAATATCTGTCCTGCATGTTTTATTCTTGGTATTCCTTCTACTAGACCTTTGCTTGTCATCCTATCTAAAGCGTCAAAGTTCAGATGACCTAATCTAGCATGCCATAACCATGCTTGGTTATCTACGTTTGCTAAGAGACATATAGGTGCCTCAATGTGTAGTTTGATACTGTAAAGTCGATTCTTAGATCGTTCTACTTTCATCAACAAGGTCTTATTCTTATCATACAAAGTCAGTTTGTTGTCATCCATGATGATCTTGCAACCTATTTCAGTAAGTTGTCCTAGACTAAGTATATTGCTTTTGAGGTTTGGAATGTAGTAAACATCCAAAATTATCTTTTGTTGTTGGTTCCTACATCCTAATAATATTGAACCTCTGCCCTTTATCTCTACATACGATCCATCTCCAAAACGAACGCGTCCAGTGATGCTTTCGTCAATATCCTTAAAATGACTCTTGGTTCCGGTCATATGATTACTTGCATCATTATCTAAATACCATATGCTAGCATCTGTTGTAGCATATTTTTGGGGTTGTATCTGACCTTCGTTTAACAAAACTTCTTCAGTTTCGTGTGTTGCCATTAATAGTGATGGTTCGTCATCTTCTAAGATAAGGTTTGATTGTTCCTGATTTGTTGATGGTTTTCTACACTCATTTCTTACATGACCTAATTTTCCACAGTTGTAGCATGTAACCTTACTCTTATCCCATGCTGGTTTATTATTATACTTATCTTTATGGGATGAGTTTCCGCCATTCGAGTTGTTTCTATTTCCCTTATTCTGCCAGTTTCCTCGTGAGTGGTTTGATCTACCACCGCGTTTGAAAAAACGTTTTCCTTTCTTAGAGTGTTCGCCTTGTGCAAACAACAAATTATCCTGGCTTTCCACTTGTCCTCCCTTTCGGAGTTTAATTCTTTCCTCGAATGCCTTAAGTCTTCCAGCGATCTCATCTAACGTAATTTTATCAAGATCGTTTGTCTGTTCTATGGATGCTACTATTTGAATGAACTTATCTGGTGTGGAGTCTAATAGTTTTCGTACTAAAAGTGATTCATCCAAAGTCTTTCCTAATTCTGTTGCCTTCGTGGCATAGCCATTTAATTTGGCTGTAAATGCATCCACACTTTCATCCTCCTTCATTTGAAGAGTCTGAAATCCAATCATCAATGATTGTAGGCGTGCTTGTTGCACCCTTTCTTCTCCAACGTGTCTCATTTTCAATGATTCCCACAATTCTTTTGCCGTTTTGCAACTTGTTACTTGTAAAATTACATCTTTCGTCAATGCTTGATATAAGAGGGCAAGTGTTGCCTTGTCCTTCTTATCTTCTACTTGTGTATTTTCCTTAGGTTCTATAGTTTCCCATAATCCATGTGCCTCTAGGATGACCTTAATTTGGATTGCCCATACCGTATAGTTTGTGGTTTTAAGTTTGGGGCATTGGTATTGTGAAATGGGTGTTATGGGTTTCACTACATTGTTATTGTTATTAGCATCGTTACTAGGCATCTTGGAAATGTTTATAATCTTCACTTTCTATGTGTGTAGGAATTCTAACTAGTGTGGTATCACCTAATACTACGGGAACAAGAAATAGTTTTCCGGAAAATCCTAATAAATACTATGGATTTCTAATAGTATAAACTAAGTATCTATACTATAAAATGAAATGAAATCCAAAGAGTTTGAGATTATATTTTGACCATGTGTGTTTGTCACACGCGTATTCCCTTCTTGTTGGTACGAAAAATATACCAACTACGCTTTCCTTTTCCCTGATTCTTGCCTCCAAACAAGTCGAATATATACTAATGTTGTCGACTTGCTTTCCTTCAATTACCACGAGTTTGTACCACGTTGTTCTCCTTCTTTCTTCGTGTCGATTTGAAAAACAAAATTGAACCCTAGACAATATTTTGTCTCGGATTTATTTTCCAAAAGAGAACTCGCAAGTTCCTTTAGTAAACAACAAGTTTGTGTTTCTCGTTGTCCTTGTTTCCAAATCTAAGTGGACTCTCAAGCCCTACAAAAATACCCTCGGTATTTTTCAAAAAGACCAAGCGAATTGCTTGTCCCTTTTTTCTACTACTCGACGGTAGTATGTCAACAAGTGAAAGCGTATGCTTATGTCCTTGTTGCCCTTGTTGCTTGTCCGCGTTTTCACAATACTTCTTCTTTGTTCCACACCGTGTCCTTCGTATTGCAAGCGTTAATCCAAAACAATCCTCGATTGTTTTCTTATTCGGTATACCCTTTCTTAATCCAAGCAACGTCCTTCTTTTTCTTTCAAAACGTACGTCTTTTCTTTCCACCTTTGTCCGCGACAAAGAGGTCTTGTTTTGTTGTATGATACTTGAAGGCCAACAAAATGTAACACGGTTTCTTTTGTTCAGTTTTGTCGCGTTCATAATCAAGCCAACACAAACAATTTGAGTCACCACTTCGTTTGGTGCCTCGTCGAATGCAATTTCTACACAAGTACGGTCGTGCACTACTTTCCTTGCGTCTAAGTTATCCAAGCAGCGTCCCTTTTGTTTGAACGTTGCGTATTTTCTTTTCTGAAACAAAGTTTTAGCGCGTATTTCTTCCTTGGTATCCTTCTGGTCTCGTTAAGAGTTTTTGGTTTCTGATATTGTAACGAGGGTTAGTAATGAAATGGCTCTGATAAAACTAGATAACTTTTATATAAATCTTTCTAACTAGAATTTCGTTACATATGTCCAAGTATAAATACTTTACGAATGATTGCCATGAACCATCGTGACTGTTCACCAAGGATATGTTGGTTCGAATAGGCACAAGCCAAACAACACACCCATTCGGTTTATAACTAACTTCTGAAAATAACTAACTAATAACTAACTTAACTAACATAACCGCTAATCGGTTATTAACTTTATAACAAACACGTTTGGTCCTTGAGGTTTATTTCTGTCCGAGAAGTAGCATGCAAGATTACACACTCACAGATTCTACTTAAATTTTGCACTTGGTTGAGTTTTGGAGTAGCTTCATCAATGGCGAAGATCGAGTCATTCGATTTGATTTTGGTTTGTGCTAATATTAACTTAATTTTGGTGCTTAATTTGATTATTGATTTTTTTTTGTTTGCCTCAATGGCAGGTTAGATATATACAATTGGAGTGTTAGTCGTAAGTTTGTTAGTCGTAAGTTTGTACTTGGACCATCATCAGGTAATATCAAGCTTGATCATTATTGTTGGTGTTTCTAACTAATAAGGTGTTTTGATTTGTTTATTGTTTTGTTTCGGTATTGACTTGAGCCAATGACAGGTTAGATACCTACAACCATAGACCTACATTTTCATCATGTAATATCATGAGCATCGCTTTTGTGGTTCTTATGTAGCAAATACCTGGTTATGATTTTGGTTGATGTTTCTGACTAATGGGGTGTTTTATTGAGTTAGTATTCTGTTTTGACATTAACTTTTTGCTTAATTTAATTCTTTTTTATTTATTTATTATTTTTTTTTGCAAAATAATAACAACAATGCAACAGCTTGCTAGAAAATTGAATGGACAGACCCACAACATTTAGCATAGCAGCTTAACAAAGACATACAATCAGATACAAACTAAGGATACATTCACTTATTCCTCTAGACAAGTAAGAAATGAACTAGCACTAGGCAACCATGGAGAAACCACTTACTTTGCTACATTTCCTTTTCATACAAACACCCTACCTGTGTCCACCCATGAACCACATAGGCTCTTGTATCAAGGCTTCACAAAGCAAGTGTAAAACTCCTATTCCATTAAGGCTTACAATCATAGACCTACATTTTCAACCTCAGTTGGCATCACGCAAATGAAGGAAGACACTTAAGGATACATCCCACCTTGACTACATTTCCTTCTCAATTGTTCAATTACTTCTCTACATCTGCAGCTTCAACCTCACAGATAAGAACACAATCAAACAGTTAAATAGGCGTCATTAGGTTGGCACTCCACCTCTGATTCACTACTTTATTATGTGGTTAACTGAATTTGTGAACTCTGTTGCTTGCATCAATGGTAGGTTAGATCTATGCAATGGGAGTGATAGTTGTATGTTGATGTATATGTAAAAGCTTAGGAGCTATATAATGGGTTGATTAGCGTAATAGGCTACATGATCATGTGATTTGGTTGAATACATTGTTGAAAGCTACACATGACATATCAGAAACCTAATTTAGTAAAACATGGTAGCATAAAAAATTTCATGGAAAGTAAAATGTGGGTAGCATAAAACTTGACAGGATTCAACAATGATAAAAAAAATTCAATCAATAAAGTATAGGTGAGGTCTGGAATTTAGAGTAATCAGTTCTTGGATTTTTATCGTAACGTGTATAAGTTTTTGAATATTTCTGTGGTTTCTTCTTGTTATTGCATATCTACTTATCAGTTATCATATTATGGATGCTATTTTTAGTACAGGTTCTGAGTGATTATGATCTCTTTATATTAGGTCACAATTGCTGATTTCGTGGGTGCTATCTATTAAATTAAAAGAAGGAAACTGAAATTTTTTGTTTAGAATCTCATGTGCCTACAATAGTTTTTTCCCGATATGGGGAAAACGTGCCATTGTATGAATTGTGTTTGAATGGTCATGCCTTTTAATATTCTTCGACGTATCCTTTCTTTCAGAGACTGTTCTTATATCTGAATTTATGTTTCCATTGTGCATTGATGTTATCATCATGGGAATTTTGTGCTCGGTGCAACCAAAACCTTTTGCCGGATAGATGGCCTGCAGCACAAGTGCAAATGTTATTTTTAACACTAATGCTTTACGTTATCGAATGTTAGCCAAAGTGTTGGGGTAACCATTGACTCGGTTTCTCATATGTTTTAATGATGACAAATAAACATTCGCAACACATAAAATCACAAACGTTAGCCAAAAATCAACCGGTTCTGTAACTGGAACTGGCGTGCTGGTGACGCGCCGGAGCGCCAGCAATGCGCCAACTTTCTGTTTGGAATTGGCTCGGTTTTCTAAAGTTGGCTTTCCCCTTACTTGAAAAGTATAGATCTTTCATTACTGGTATGAATATGATAATAGAGTTATTAGGAACACTTGAAACGAGTTCTAGACTTAGAGGGTTACAAAATCACGACTTCCCGTTTTTGACAAAACGCCAACACAAGTATTTTATCAAACGCCTCTAGCTAAGGCTTTTCCAAACCTAGGAAACTCATACTTTCCATATAAAATCAAATGAAAGTATTCATATGACCATAATACGTGTATACGTCTTTTCTGATCACGTAACGGGTTTACTCCCTTATTGGTCAAACAAAGACAAAAGCCTCTTTGTGTAAATGCATCATTTCCCGCTATGGGATATGCTTTAATTGTGATGCAAAGCACTTAACTTGTGCGCATCAAGATGATTAGAGATTATGTTAATTGTTGGATAATCATGGATTAAATCTTAATGACTATTTGAGTTTAGGATTATTTAGAAGTTGAGTATTTCTTTGTATTCTTTACACTTCCCACACATTAAATGTTTTTACAAACTTCCACACTTCTCGCATTTACCTTTCCTAGTCATTTGCCACTCCTACACAATCCCAACCTTCCTACAAACATTCTTTTCTAATCATTATTGTCTAATTCCTTTCTCTCTTAACGACAATATGATTATCTCATAACCAATCCTTTAGTTATTCCATCTTCATCACTTATCACTTAAAACTTCTCAAATCTTATCCTCACAAGTGACAACTCACACCTCCAACATTCTCTTATATTCCCTTACACATTGTATACTTCATTGTACTTCTTGTCTCCTACATTCCCACACAATCTTCTACACTTTCTCTTCTCTACCTTCTTATCAAACCACTAATATTTCACCACATCATCACCTTCTTCATCCTCACCATTGATTTTGAAATCAAATAAACTTTCTCCGCACTCAACCTTCTTCGCCTCTTCTCTTATCTCTAATATTCAAATTTCAAATTTCAAATTACAAATTTGAATTCTCACATAGGCTCCCCATTATATCACCATCCCATCCTGACAACCCATTCTTTATTTCAAGCACATGTGAATTGAATTTGAATTTCAAATTACACACACTCAATCCTTCCTCTCCAAGAAATGACACATTATTTGTGAATATTCTCTCTACCTTAACCCATGCCAACTTATCTTAACTCAACCGTGGTTAGTTCCTAACCACACAACAAACTTGGGTTAAAAGGAAATAGATTGAAACTCTCAATGAAAGGTTGATGCATACAAATTAAATTATTTTTGGCAAGTGGATTTCACTTTATTTGTATGTTAAAGTTTAACACTTAACAAAAGAATTGACAAAACAAGTCTTTCGGGTAAGCCAATACCTAATGTTACCCAATTTGATTTTAACCTGATGCTATAGCCACTGCTACTTCAACTACATTAAAATTATTGGAAAATTGAAAAATATTTTTGAATTTAAATTTACATTATAATTAGCCTAAAAATTTGAGATATTGGGGTGATTATTCGAAAATTTGGAGATGATTAGCCGAGATCTTAGGAGGGGAATTAGGAAAGGTGATTAGTGATTGATTATCAAATATAGTTTCCATCTTTCGAACATAGTGTGTACAAATTTTATGAATCCGTCCATGAACATGCTGACGTGACAAATTACTTTAACATAAGTTTTATTATCGTATAACGTTTATATTGTTCAAATGTTAAGGATTAACTTAGGTTGAAATCGGAATTAACGTCTTCGATTATTAAACGTCTTTACAAAAGTTTAAATTTACAGGGGTATTTTGGGTATTTATCAAGTTCAAAATTTCTGGGTTTTACAACTCTTCCCGTCTTAAAAAAAATTCGTCCTCGAAAATTGAAGGGAACGCGAAACGGAACACAACGGATCATGGACAGAAATGTGAAAAACTTGTTTCTCATGACTCTACCTTGTTGATCAAATAGCTTCGGCTTCCTCAGAAAAGACATACCATACTGAATCCAAATCAGAAGATTAATATACCAGACGTAACAGATGATAATTATATCCCCTCGAAAGAGATACAGGGAATACGTAGGATTTAACGGATATATCGTCCGTGGAATTTGATTAGACAAATCATATGAGAACGTATCGAATGATAGTAATCATGGGGGTGATATATATAAGTTTAACTCTTCAGATTTCAAATAGTTTCATCTTCAATACAACCTTCTAAAGGTATTCTCTTAAATCGACAGATCTTGATTCTTAAAATCCAAAGCTTCATATTTAACTCATAACAGATTATCATGAAACGGATCCATCAAATATGAGAGACGTATACATAGCAAAGCATAGGTGTAACTCTTCATAGTGACGGATCAAATCCATATAGGCAGAAAATAAGTTGATCGATAACATCAAATGACAGGGAGCTCTACAACAGAACTTATGATTTTTTTATCAGAAGCACAGAAGTCAAACAACCGCATGACGAGTATCAAAACGTACGACGATAAGGCAGATCAAACGTACAGATCGAAAGAATCCTAAAGTCTCACCATTCGCAGATAGTCGCAAACAAAAGCAGAAATCTAAGGCTCCTCTAAGGCACTTCTCAAGATATCCTATGAACACAACAAGTGCACGTTATATGATGTAAGTATTATCACGTTGGCCAGACGTTATAATACTAGCATCATATAAATATGCCCTCATGATGGTCATACTTTATCTCAATCAGTGAATCAAATCTACAAATCCACCTAACAGTCCAACTAACTCCTAGGTTAGTCCTATTCAAGATCAATAACAAACGATGTCGGCAAAACAGATGAAACTCGAAAGGGCGTAACAAAATCAAACAACCATCGTCAGAAAGGAACATGTCGCCAAGGCATCAATTCTTCCATCATAAAGTTCGCTTCAAGAATTCGTCCCTTCAAAATCTTCTTATGTCCAAGTAATCAGTCTTCGTCCGTCTTTTAGTCTGAGAGTGAGACGGAATCATTAACTTGAGTTTGGTTTCCTCAAGCCTTCTGCAGTTCTTCCTGGGATGTGATGGGGTAATATGAATCTCTGGTATGATCTTCAATCTCCTCATCATCCAGTCCGCTTCCGCTCTCAATTCATCTTAGTACAACCAAGATGAATAGGGAAATGAGACTGCATGTTCTTCGTCAGCTCCAGGTTCTCCGTCTTGACCAGGTTCCTGCGTTCTGCTCGTCCACTCTTCTGTCTTGCGAGGAATATCATCAACTCTCCAGGGTAGTTACCGTTGTCTGTCATCTTCAGTTTCTGTCCCGCTCCGTCCTCTGGTGGAAAACTTGGTGGTTCAGCAGTAATCATAACCGGAACCCAGGGTTTCAAAATAATTCTCAAGATAAGGTTCATTCCTCGGTGTACAAAAATAGGTGTAAGAGAACTTCATAACCGCGAAGTAACATACAAGTCTCTAGAGTAAGAATGATATCAAAGTTTAACAATCGGTAATCGTAGTAGAGAGTTCAAAATAGTTCAAAACACCAAAGTTAAGACATAGTAGAACAGTCGTCAGCATCTCGAATGCTTAAGCAACCAATTCATATCAGAATCAAATCGAAGTTGACTTTCCAAAGAAAGGCAGATTAACATAGCAGATTTTATCGTTCCAAAGGGAAAGAGATATTCTCATACTCGGGGTTAAACACCACCCGACTTCTCAGAGATGGAAAAGATGAGTAAAACAAAATCAAATAACGTCAGAAATCTTACAGAGGATATACCAAAAGCAAGAAGCGAACATAGAGTGCATCAATTACGTCATCGCCAGGTAGATTCTCAGAATGCCCAAAGAGATGTCAAAAGGATTAACAAATAGATCAGGGATCGAAGATAAAATAAAATAGCATTATGCATGACCATGCGATCTTAAATGCCTTCGGATCTTACTAGTGGTAAACTTAGGTGGTGCAAAATCTCTAACTCCAAAAGGATGATTCCAAAAGGCATAGCTAAACGTAAGTCACGAATCAGAGTAATGCGGAAGCAAAGATACATAAGAAATCTCTTAAAGTCTACCCATACCTTACTGGTCAAAACTTAAGTTCATATAGGGGATTCCTAAAGCAAGTTCTCAAAGTGGTTTCCTATGTCTCTACAGTGGAAGCCTAATGGTCCAAAACTCACAGGTCATAGCCTAAGTTCTACGGATGTTGCATCCGCCGATCCAAGACTGGCTCTGATACCATAATTGTAACACCCCAACCCGAGAAGGGCTAAAGTGTAACATTATGGAGTCAAATCAGAACACAAGCGAAACGGAGATACATTACCAACCAAAGTTTACAAAGGTTACAAAAAAAAAAACTAAACAAATAAAAAATATAAAAGGCAACACTAATGAACTAAGCCCAAATATAATATACTAAGCCCATCATCAATTACTTCTAATCATCTCTAAGTCCGCTCAGTAGCTAATCAGGGTGAAGTCTTCTATGCCCAAAATAAACTCTCTCATCCATAAACCCAGCTTCCTACTAAACCTGCCGCATGGAAAAGAAAAGCGGCTGAGCATAAAAAACTCAGTGAACAGATATCAACAAATAATAAAGCAATAAAATAGAGTTAGGAATAATCAAAGGAATATGAAGATGGATTACATATGGTGTCAAATGGGTAATCAAAAGATATCAAGGTTAAATGTAAGATGTAATGTATGTAGAATCAGTATTTTACCCCAGGCTCAATCAATATACAATCCAATCAAATAGTAACCCAATATGGAGTGATCAACTCCCAATATGTGAGGGGTTGCAATGCACGCATACCCAGTCACCAAACAATGTAATATATAACCGTGTAGTCAATATAATAGTCTCAATCAAACAATCAATCAATCAATCAAATCTAGGATGCATCCATACGCCCCTGCAAACAAATCATAATCATAGCAGTAGTCGATAACAAATCAGGGACGGTGGGGGACATCTCTCCAGCCTCACTAGAGTAGTCAAGGATCAATATCAAATGATCAATCAATGATGTAATATAAACGGGTCATAATGGAAAGGCCAAAGTCAAGGTTCCCATCCACAAGGTTCACTATTCCAAGTTCCAAAGTCCCATAGTTCATGATCAAATGGTCATAATGAGAGTTTAAAACAAACGTTCATTTTAGCAGGTTCCCATCACTTGTTTTAAAAGGTTCGTAGTACAATCCCATTCAAAAGGTTTATAACAAAGGTTCATTTAGCAAAGATCTTCCAAAAGATAACATATATAAAAGTGATCTTTAATAAAGGTTCTCATAAGATATTCTTTAAAAGTGGTCTTTATGAATTTATAGAAAATCCCATATAAAAGTGATCTTAAATCTTATTAAAAGTGCTGTTATAAAATAGTTTCTCCTTTAAATGTTTCCATATCATAATTAAGAAAAGAAATTTCACCTCCCGTTATATTATCCCAAAAGAACATTCAAAGTCTCACAAGGGTTTCACCTTCCGTTACAATATCCCAAAGAGTATCCAAAGTCTTACAAAGGTTCAAAGGTTAAGGCCACAAAAGGTTATCGAATGGATCATAAGAGTTCAAACGAATAACAATAGGATCGCAAATACCGGTGAAACACATCAATCTTAGAGCTAAGTACGAAGGATCATAATCAAGATCAAACGGAATCATAATACGATAACAAATCAAAGACAAAGTCAAGAGAGAGGAGGTGTGCACTCTTACTGAAAGAGTACGGAATATCTGTACCTTAAACCGCCAACGGAAGCATATCATAACATAAGAATAGGAAGTCACTCCTTCTTCAGCGAATCTACACGAATTATTGATCGGCTTATTATTAGTACCTTTTTGAAATCAGATTGCTCATTTTAGTCGGCTTTCCATTTTTAGTTACTTTCCATTTATAGCAGCTTCCACTTAAAGTAACTTATCCATTTTAAGTAACGTTCTATTTTCTTAGCAAGTTTTTCCGAATTCGTAATTTGATACTTTAAGGCTATAATTGACAATTAAATAATATTTAATGGTTAAAATGACCAGTATAATAGTTTAGGGTTAAATATGTCAAATTAATAAAGTTTAGGGTCATAAATGCAAATTATCAAAATTTAATATTAAAAATGTCAATTAAATTATTCAAAAGTTTATACTATAATTTTATATAAAAAGAGAATTTTAAACCCCATAGTTCATAATTTATTTATATGTATGCATGACATCAATTTATACCGCGACGACCCAAAAAAAAATATGTTTCAAACACTCACGAGCATACCCGCACGACACAACATGTTCTTGAACACCCATAAATTCATTCACACTCTTGTACACTTTCGAGCCCCACTTGTTTAATACCACCTGACCACCATTTTAACGAGACACAATTTACCCTTCTCGACTCAAACCAAATAAGAAACAATCACCCCTTTACATATTACCACATTTAGCGACACCAACTAAAACCAAAACGAGGCCCATCACCCATGTATTTCCATCTTATCATATTAGTTTGTTTTATGTTATCATAAGTACATAGTCTTCTTTATGTTATTATACAAAAAGGGTCATGCCATAACTTATATTTTATACCAATTAACACATATATATAGAATATGATTTCATGAACCTTGCATGCACACATCAAGTATCTTATACAATACATATTACTACGCATGTAAGACTTTCTATTCTACATATGATATAACACCACGTATTACCGAAACCGATTTCGAAACCTTCGAAACAAAAACAAATCAGGTTTTCATATATGAGTTGTGTTTATTGTTTACGCGACATGGTTTTATTCTCGTTATATGATGTGGTTAGGATCATGATTTTATGTGTTCTCTTATTCGATAACATGTATTAAAACTCTAGTCGATTGGGAAGGTATAAACATATTCGACACAAAAAATAAAAGAAGGTAGAATCGAGCAAGGTGTAATGATACCTTACCCTTGTAGCGTGGTCACAAGAAAGAAAACAAGCAGGTAGGATCGAAAACCGGCCAAACCCGAGTCGACTCCTCGAATTCAGAAACATACCATGACTAATTTACCACTTTCGAACCAATCAAATACGCCACGATCATCACTCCTTTACACGCCTTTTGAACTAGAAAGATGAGGAGAAAAACCCTGGTGTGATCGGCTGAAAAAAAAAGGACGAGGCACCAAGGACCAAAACCCACGACTAACACCATACTTCGAACAAATCCCTTTCTTACAAAACATGGTCGTGTATTCTGATCTTGAGGGAGCAAGATGGATCGGCTGTTTGCTTGTTTGCTTTAGTGTATTAGTGTCTAGATTTCGAAGGTGTAAAAGAAAATGAGAGGTGTATACGGTTAAAAGGAATGAGTTGGGGAATGTTTGTCAAATATGGAAGTCATGTAAATGGGAGTGAATAGGGGGATAAATAGGAACGTGATTGGGGTCACATATTGGGGCGATTATTCGAAAATTTGGAGATGATTAGCCAAGATCTTAGGAGGGGAATTAGGAAAGGTGATTAGTGATTGATTATCAAATATAGTTTCCATCTTTCGAACATAGTGTGTACAAATTTTATGAATCGGTCCATGAACATGCTGACGTGACAAATTACTTTAACATAAGTTTTATTATCGTATAACGTTTATATTGTTCAAATGTTAAGGATTAACTTAGGTTGAAATCGGAATTAACGTCTTCGATTATTAAACGTCTTTACAAAAGTTTAAAATTACAGGGGTATTTTGGGTATTTATCAAGTTCAAAATTTCTGGTTTTTACAGTGGGACACCGGTCTACTCCTAGGCCATATCCTTAGGCTACTGTTCATGCCTGGGAAGTCGTCCCTGAAAATCCGGGAATACGGCGCATGCTTGGTTCTTGCTATCAACCGCTGGTTTATAGCCATCCTTCTGCCAAAAGGTGCTTTTGGTCTTTCCCGAGGTTCTTGATTATAATATTACTTCTATACACGTGGATGATGGATGGTGAGTCTTTATTGGCGCCGCTTGATCTACTACCGTCCAGTGTTAATCGTCCGGACACATACACGAACACTGAGCAAACACTAAAAGCTCTTTGATGCCTAGGGAAACATCATGTCTAGATTAATGGAAAACGCGTCTTAGGGACAACATAGTACATCATCTTATCATATGAATATAATATAACAATGTATTGGGGGACTTGATAGCGTGTAGGAGTTTTAGCCCAAACGACTAAAGCCCCTAAGGCCGTAACTAGCCTACAAGGCGGAAAGCCCATCAAACATCGTATGAGAAATCAACTTCCTAGGCAAACATCAGCCGGACACAAGCGTTCTTGCCTGGAGAACGAACTCCAGGGTAAGAACATGCCTGAGAACTTATCTTCAAAACCGTTACGTGTTAATGCCACATGTGGCTACCTCATTTGTGTAGAGGTAGTGTCGTGAGTATTACAGTAGCACGTGCGGATCTTGCCGAAGATCCCCATAACCACCTGAGCGAATGATGTCGCGCCACGTGTCATTCTTGTCTCCTCCATAAGATGTCCACCACGTGCTGGCCGTTGGATCATTCACGACCGCTTATCACATCCACGTGTCGCACACAACCCCAAATGCATCCCTTTCCAATGCATTTGGTTAGAAGAACCAAGCTATCTTTTTCACATTTCATACACACAAACAGACACTCAACCCTATGCGTATACAAGTGTTACCCGACTCTAGGTAGTTGTTCTTATCTCGAGGTCCTTAACGAACGCGGGAAACCCAACGTACAATCACTCTCATCTCATTTCGCACCATTGATTTACCCAAATGCCTGCTTTACATACCATACGTAAACATATATTTATACACTCTTAAAGTGAATCCAGTACTCCTCTAATTTATATATATATTTTTTTATTTCTTTTTATTTTTATAATTTTATTTTTTATTATAAAATTACGAACCATTAAGTACAAACATAAAATATAAAGTTTGACAAGAAATACTTAACAAAATTTGATAAAAACAAACTACACGAAAACTCACAAAAAAAGGTTTTATACCGTTAATAATAAGAGTAAAAGTGGGTCAAGAAGATTGAGAAGTGGGTAAGAGCAAGCTAGGGTATGGTGTCTTGAGCCATTTCGTCACCTTAATACCACCTTAACATTTCACTTTTCACATTCAGAGACTAAAATACATTTTCACTAATAACTCATGCCATTCCACCCTTTTTGAGATGAGATGTGATTTGCACACTATCATATTTGATTGAGACACTTCAAAACACGCATTAAATTGTTGTACTGTAAATAAAATCTGCTTTACCTGTTTGTACATTGAGTCTTCCAAGTGTGCCAATCACTTCCCTTTTGAGATACATTGGTATGTGCTAAAACACATACCTTTATTTGACCAAATTAAGACCAAATATGACCAAAAACCCAATCATAATTGCCACATATATGTTGTTTTTGTGTTTTTTACATGTGCAGGTATGGATATATGATAATTGGACAAAAATCGGGTAAAAACGACAAAACGAGCACGAGATTTGGAACGAGTGTCAAAAGCCGGAGCCGGAAAGCATTTTTTTCAAGCCTTGATTCTTATTGAGCTCAAATATGTCAACAAAGGTCCTTGAAGAATCATTACTTGGCAAGATTAGCCTTGGATATACTTTTCAGAGTTGGTAAAAACAGTCCTTGGATTTTGTCAAATTACAATGTTGGTCCCTATGATTTATATAAATCTTAAACTAAAAACTACACCAAACCAAAATCTGCCAAAGCCTTTTCACCAATTAAACCCAATAACAAAGCCCAAACCCACTTCCTTTATTAATAAACCCGTGACCCGTTTCCCTTCTCATTAACCCGGTCCAAAAATCAAATAAATATATAAAATTCACCCCGCGCCCCTTTTCATCCCCTTTTACCCAGCTGATGAACCCTAGAAATTACGTCCCTCAAAATCACCACAATTAAGGGTACAATGGACAATTCCCTACCCTCTGACACACCTGACACGAAGAGAATCACACGTGGCAGCTTTTTATTGGATGAGACGCGTCATTGGGTGAATTCTGAGGCTCTGATTGGATAGCTTGTGTCACAAAGGATCTAATTGGAATATTCCATGGAAGATGCTGATTCTGGATGTTTCTAAAGCTACTCTCCTCAACTATATATACTCCTCACCTCTCACATTTAGAGGCTGTTAGCTAGCTAGTAGTTTAGGGTAGGAGTAGATTAGTTTAATGGAATTAGTGTAATTCTAATCTCTTTCATAATTTCTATTGTTTCAGTTGTAATCAGATTCTAGTTTTAATAAAGTTTACCTTTGAATTCTTAGCCGTTCCATTTTTAAGCATTTAATTGTTTTCAAATTTGTTTTAAAGCTCATTTACACAATTCCATAAGCTCTAATCAGTAGTTTGCAGCAGTTAAAATAGATTGTTTCAGCTCGTAATAGTTAATTAGCTTTGGTCAACAAAAGTCAAAGGAGAGGGTGTTTGAAGAATATGGGTGATCAGAGGTTAATTTGGTTGCAGATGTGTGTTTTAAGCCTATCTAAAGATAGGCTTGGTTGGAATTCACCCTATGTCAGTTAGGGTGTTGATTCAGTAAGGTCTCATTTCCCACTTTTAGCCTCAATTTCATTTTATAGCATCATTTATTTAGATTTGTTTTGTTTAATTGTTAGTTTCCTAATCCTGTTTACAGTAATCAATTGTTAGTATAGTTGATAGTTTGTAGTGATACTGTAGTGTGATTAGTAATAAGTGTACTTTCCTACTCCTAAACTTCTTAAATTCTGCTTGATCTGTGGATTTGTGTTTTCGTTGTTAATTGTTGTTGTTAGCTGCTGTTTTAGCTTCTTTTCTTGATAATAAACTTAGTGTGATAATTTGTTTGATGATTTGAGCTTTACATATGCATATCCTAGTGTAATCTGTAGTTATAGTGGTGTTTGGTATAAGGACTGTTTTGATGCTTGAATCTATTTTGATCATTTTTTCTTAATTACTTTGGCTCTAATCTAATATTAGGAGTAGTTTGTAGTAGTTTTTCAGTAGATGCAGCTAGGCTACTAGGATTTGCATAAGTAATTTTCATTTTAAGATTTTACTTCAGCTTAGCTTGCAATTCATAGAGTGATCTAGTGTAGAATCATTTTAGGTGTTAAAATGAACTCAACTTAGCTCAATATAGTTACTTGGTATCTGGTAGCACAGTGGTATTAGTCAAATTTTGTTTTTGCACACATTCACCCATTTTTAAAACTAACTGCTTCAGCAGCTCTTATCCCCCCATCTCACATCAAGTTTAGAACTTAACAGTTTTTGTAAATTGATAAAAAGTAGTTTTAGATCACATTTGGTTACTTGTTAACATATTGATGCGCGTGGATTGCAACACGCACTACGTTTTACCTCTCGAGGGATCTCGAGAAGCTTGCAATCCCCACCAGGCAGTGTACCTGACCGATGTAGTATAGTGTAGTGGCAAGTACCGGGGGATTGATCGTTCTCTCGCAGGGAATAGTGTTCGTTAGGCTAAAGGCTACTCTAATCTAGGTCTAAGGGTGGAGGAAGATTCTTTTTGTATTTTTATATTTTATGAAAGCAGTAAAATCTCTGGTTTTGGAGGATAGGGCGGAATTAGTTGCTAGTCAACTAACCCAAGTTATCTACTTCTAAGCTACTTATATTTTTGTATTTTTTTGTTTTAGAGAAAATCAGTGGTGGAGAATAGTGTTTACTTAGATTTCATTACTCCCTAACTATCTTTTACCATGTAATTAGTATGTTGAGTTTGCGTGGATGACGGGTGTATTCCTAACAAGTCGTAGGGAGTGCGTTCAATTCCCTAACTCTATAAGTTCCTACCTCACTCTATGACGATACGTCAAGCATCCTATCATGAGCTCACCGATAGCAACCTATGCATGAAATACTACCTTAAAATCGATAACGCACATACGATTCACGTTTCTAAAGACGTTCAAGCTTGTTACCGTATAGGAGATTAGCCAGTTTTCTCTAGTCTAACGTAGATGAAACATTCATCCAAATACAATCACAACATACACATCACATGATAATCAATAGTTAGGTTTCATTAGATCTAAGCAAACACAAAGTAAATTAGCCTAGCATGTTAAAAGAAAGACAAGTACAAGCATAAATCACACAACACATAGACATATTGTATGAATAAAGACTTATCTTGGATTAAACATGCAAGTTAGAGGGGTTAGGATACCCTCTAAGGTCACTAATACACGAACTAGGGTTTAACCCTAAAGTTCTTCACACCAAAATTCGACTCTAGTTCTCCAAAGTTATATAAAGTAAAGAAAAATCGTTCTATATATATAGAAAACGCGGGCTGACGGCGTCAACCCAATAGGTGACGTCGTCAGCTCGGCGATTAGGGTTTTCAGACGGCCTTCCTTGACGTGGTCATAATTGCTGGTTCCAGATCTGACGGCCTTGGTTGACGGCGTCACCAATTTGCACTACGAACTCTCTGGCCCGTCACGAGTATTTTTCCAATTCTGGACTTCACTTGTTCCTGACGGCGTCACCTTGTAGAGTGTGACGGCGTCACCTTCTGTAATCTTCAAGGTCTTTTGAGTTTTTGTTGTTTTCCGCACTTTTTCACTCCGAAAACGCCCGAAAATGCTTCTTTTGTGATTTTCCCTTCAAAAGTACCTAAAATGAGAAAAGAAACGACTTTGGGTGAAATCCAAACCAAAAACATACGAATTAGGACTCAAACCGACCCCTAAAAACGTAACATTTTTCGTCTCATCACATATAGAACCAGTTTTTACATCAAAATTTCATTGTTTACTAGCTCAATTTTAGCTTCAAAAGAGCCCTATATGGACTGTCCTGCCCTGCACCAGATAGCTAGTCATATCAGTCACTTTCATGAGTTTTTATAGCTTTTACGCTTATGTTTGTTGCATACATTTTGGTTCCCTTGAAAGCTCTTTGAACTGGTTTTTTAGTTAAATGATTGATGTAGACCTTTGAGCTTATTTGCTTAGCAATATTAGGACTGCTTATTAGTTGTTTCTAGTAGGACCTTGCATAAGTGTTCTGTGACTTGTATTCTGAGTTTATTTGTTCATCCTGAGTTCATTTGAGTATACTTAAGTGTTTTGCATTGTTCCTGAACACTTGGCTTATTCTGGCTCTCTTAGGCTTATTGATTAGCTTTTTGTGAAACTGCTTAACTGTCCCATTTGAGTTTTCTGCTTGACATCATGGTCTTATTTCAGTTTTTCTAGGCTTAATTGAGTACTTTGAACTATCTGAATCAATTTCACTAAGAAATATTACAAGTGCTTATTAATAAGCATTTGTAATAAGCTGTAATAAGCCCAATAAGCACTTCTGGCTTATTTTTCAAAAAGATTTTTATACAGTAGCCTTAGAACTTTATTTTAGAATTTCTGTAAAAATTTGGGATTTATTTGATTTGTTTTACTATTTCTTTTCATTTTTAAATAGAATTTAGAATAATAAATCATTTTTAAATACAAATTAAATCACAAAAAAGACAAAAATTGTGAAAACGTAGAGGGGGGGTGAATACGTTACCGTTTAAAAACTTTACTACTTGTTGTATCAAATGTCCATTTTAGCTTGTTGTAATATGAAAGACGTTTCTTGTTGTTTATGACCAACATAACTTAATACATGTTATCACACAAGTACAAACAACAAGTCACAACACACACAATCACATAATGCAAACATCAAAGCAAAGCTATAAGTAAAGGGAAAGTGCAAACCATTCACGACACGAGTATTTATCGTGGTTCGGCTACAAGGACCTCTTTTGTCCTTGCCCTACGTCCACGCCCCGAGTACCCAACTCGAGAGTTACTTCACTAGATCAACAACCTCCCTTCTCGGCGGAGAAAACCTTACAATCGTCGCTTACACTTTTACCGACATTAAGCTAGATGTCGAGTTCTTTTACAAGGGTACAACCACTCCCATCGTCGCTTACAATTTTACCGACACAAAGCTAGATGTCGAGTTCTTTACCAAGGGTACAACCACTCCCG
>LBNU01022215.1:19059-37219 GCA_014162995.1 Artemisia annua | reverse complement strand
ACAAAAATATTTTCTGATTTTATTTTTAAATTTCATTTTCAGTTTAATAAGATTTTTAGAAAATAATTTTGTAGAATAAATTCTTCATTTTATAATTAGTTTGAATTTCTTTTATTAAATAAAAATACAAAAATAATTTTAATCCATATTAAATAAATAAAAAGTCAAAATAATATTTTTCTTTTTCCTAAAATTTTCTTTTATCATTTTAATGTTTTAAAAATTTCATTTGAGCCCGTAGGTTTAGCCTAGCCTAAAATTCACTTTTTATTTTGTTACGTAGACGTTTTAATTAGTTTACGTTTACGGTTTTTAACATTTGTGCTTATCACACTTGTATTTTGTGCATAAATACTTGTTTTTTATTGCATTTTCATATTATTAGTTTTAAAATTTAAATATTTTCTCTTTTCACTTTTTCACAAACACGATTTCACGAATCGAATATCACGATTCCATTCACCTTCACACGGACACGACCCGGGTTTTGCTTATCCGTTGAGCATTTCCTTGGACTATAAATGATATAATTGGTTTTTAAATCAATCATACATCATACTCAATCAAAACTCAAACTACAAAAAATAAAAAAATAAAAAAAATAAAATAAAAAAAAATATATAAAAAACCCTAATTAGAAAGGGAAAAAAAGGTACACAATAGCGTGCATTAGTTATTGGCTTGGGCAGAGAGTATCATAACAACACCACTTTACATTTTAGTCTAATAAAATACAGTAAAAGGCCCGTTCGGTTTGTTGGTCGGTTTAGGATTAAGATTTGGATTTGAATTTAAATTTAGATTAGGATTTGCATTTGATGTAGAAAAAAGAAAATATATTATAAAATAGATAAATAATTATTTATAATTTTATAAATTATTTAAAATTAAAATTTATTATTATTTTAACTATTAAAAAAATAACAAATGAAGAATATTTGATTGAGGTTGTAAGATTGCTCACTTAATTGTAGAAAATAGCAAAACCTAATCTGGTTAGTAGTTGGGTTTAGGATTTGGTTTGCATTTAAATTTAAATTTGAAGGGAGAAAAATACAATAAAATAGTAAATTGTCTATATTTTAAATAAATACAATTTATAAATTTAAAAATATAACAATTTTAAAGTAGGATAAAAGAATTATGAATCGATGAAATTAAAAAAGGTCCCACATTGTGAAAAGAATCGATGAAAAAGAACCAAATCACTAGGGAATTCTACAAAGAAAAAATTCGACATTCATCCCCAATTTTGAGGCCCCCCAACACAAACCAAACAACATCTTTTGACATCATTCCTCAATCCAAACTTCACACCCTCAAACCAAACGCATACTAAGATTATTGGATGCCAAAAATAAAGGCTTCAACCCTAATCTTTAAGAGTGATGATTTGCACACTTTTAAATTTATTTGCACACTCTAATTTATGATGTGTCGACATATATACCCTTACAAAGATGAAAATGAATTAAAGTAATGTAATGGTATAAATGTCAAAAGGGAATATATTAGCTACAATTTATTGTAGCTAATTGGCTACAATATTGTGCTATAAATGTGGGTCATGATTCTTTTTTGGGTTTCTTGATTCTTTCATGTGGGTCCCCGATTCATTGTATGTGTATTTTTTTGTAAGGAATTGTAGCCAATTGGCTACAAAAATTATAGCCAAGCTATCCCCATATCAAAATACTATAAATTAGAGTGCAAATAAAGTTATGGAATGTGCAAATCTATCACTAATCTTTAAGCCCACCTTGATCTACCAAACAACAATTATTTAGTTCGAGTCTAAAAGTAATCATAAAACACATTAACCAAACGCACCCTAATTAAACAAGTCAGTTGAGAGTAGATACCGAGTTAAGGGTGAGCATTCCGACCGTTTGGACCGGACCGACAAAACCGACCGGACCGACCGAAAACCGGACCGACCGAAGGACCAACGGTCCGGTCTCGGTCTGTGATTTTTCATTAATTCGGTCCTCGGTCCGGTCCGGACCAACCAAAAAACCGAAAAAGCTTGCCAAAATCTTGCCTAATTGGACCGGACCGANAAAATATATTATAAAATAGATAAATAATTATTTATAATTTTATAAATTATTTAAAATTAAAATTTATTATTATTTTATTATTAAAAAAATAACAAATGAAGAATATTTGATTGAGGTTGTAAGATTGCTCACTTAATTGTAGAAAATAGCAAAACCCAATCTTAGTATGCGTTTGGTTTGAGGGTGTGAAGTTTGGATTGAGGAATGATGTCAAAAGATGTTGATTGGTTTGTGTTGGGGGGCCTCAAAATTGGGGATGAATGTCGAATTTTTTCTTTGTAGAATTCCCTAGTGATTTGGTTCTTTTTCATCGATTCTTTTCACAATGTGGGACCTTTTTTAATTTCATCGATTCATAATTCTTTTATCCTACTTTAAAATTGTTATATTTTTAAATTTATAAATTGTATTTATTTAAAATATAGACAATTTACTATTTTATTGTATTTTTCTCCCTTCAAATTTAAATTTAAATGCAAACCAAATCCTAAACCCAACTACTAACCAAACGAGCCCTTACTAAGATTATTGGATGCCAAAAATAAAGGCTTCAACCCTAATCTTTAAGAGTGATGATTTGCACACTTTTAAATTTATTTGCACACTCTAATTTATGATGTGTCGACATATATACCCTTACAAAGATGAAAATGAATTAAAGTAATGTAATGGTATAAATGTCAAAAGGGAATATATTAGCTACAATTTATTGTAGCTAATTGGCTACAATATTGTGCTATAAATGTGGGTCATGATTCTTTTTTGGGTTTCTTGATTCTTTCATGTGGGTCCCTGATTCATTGTATGTGTATTTTTTTGTAAGGAATTGTAGCCAATTGGCTACAAAAATTATAGCCAAGCTATCCCCATATCAAAATACTATAAATTAGAGTGCAAATAAAGTTATGGAATGTGCAAATCTATCACTAATCTTTAAGTCCACCTTGATCTACCAAACAACAATTATTTAGTTCGAGTCTAAAATAATCATAAAACACATTAACCAAACGCACCCTAATTAAACAAGTCAGTTGAGAGTAGATACCGAGTTAAGGGTGAGCATTCCGACCGTTTGGACCGGACCGACCGACAAAACCGACCGGACCGACCGAAAACCGGACCGACCGAAGGACCAACGGTCCGGTCTCGGTCTGTGATTTTTCATTAATTCGGTCCTCGGTCCGATCCGGACCAACCAAAAAACCGAAAAAGCTTGCCAAAATCTTGCCTAATTGGACCGGACCGAGACCGGACCGACCACATTCGGTCCGGTCTCGGTCTATGGTTTTTTCCTAACTCGGTCTTCGGTCCGGTCCGGTTTTTGGACAGTGATCACCCCTATACCGAGTATCATCAATCAACTTGTACTAGTAGTAAAAAGTAAATAGAGACACAGATGCGAAAGACCGGGGAACTGTCGGGCACCCAAACTCGTGAATCTCTAGATTGCCCGTATCTACCATATCTGCCCAAACTCTCAATTATCATTTTCCCACACTTATTAAATGTAAAACAAAACAACCACCACCGGATAGTAGTGGCAGCTGATCCAGGTGGATTGGTGGCTGTAGCTCAGCCATTTTCTTCTATCTAATTTTTTTTAAAAAAAAGATGGGTCAGGGGCTTAGCTGCAGAGTGCAAGATGATCATATATTGTTTTCAGCAGTACAGCTAGGTGACTTGGAGACTGTAACTAATGTGTTGACCAAAAATCCAGATCTTATAAACAAAACTAGTGTTGATGATCGTCATTCTGCTCTTCACATTGCTGCTGCTAATGGCAGGATCCAGGTTGGTTTTTTTTAGGTTTCTTTAGTTATCACTTATCATCATTGTTTTTAATGATGTTTGATATAATGTGTGTGTTTTTTTTGTTTGTTCAGATTGTGAGTATGCTTTTGGATGATTATTCAGTTGATCCTGATTCATTGAATCGTCATAAGCAGGTGTGTTTGCTTACAGGGTGATAATTGTTGAATGCTAGCCAAGTTTGCTAATTGTTCTAGTCAAGTTGAGCATTCAAATTTTTTGATAGGTTTTAATTGTAGTGAATATTTAGGTACACACAATAGAAAGATTAAAAAGTGTGTGCATTCAATAAGATAATTTAGTACACACAATAGAATAATTATTTTCACACAATAAAATCCATAAAAGGTGTGAATTGGCGAGAACACCCTGACCCGGGTGCCTTTTGGCACCAACCATTGTCCACCCCATAAGGAATAGCTCCGGCAACACTCCTGGCCTAGTGGGGCACCAACCGGAGTGAGCACAAGCCAGAGACTCGAACCCGTGACCTTTTATCCAAAAAATCTCTCCAGTGGGCCCATGAGTTTTTCGGCGGTAGGTACCAGCTGAGCTAAAGCCCAAGATTAATTGATACACACTAAAGGATTTTGTGGCAAGTTAAATACATTTTGAAATAATTATCACTATTTTTCCTTCTGAAGTGCTGGTAACCAGTTTCGAATTTTTATATAACAATGTGAAATTGTTGAAACTTCTAGTTATTTTTGCGGTTGGAAAAAAGTTTGAGTAACTTAATTAGAACAATGTTTAAACTTGGTTATTGTTATTGAAATTACATGTGAAGTATAGGTCATGATCATATGGAATTTTTTTTTTATGGATACTGACTTTATTGTAAGGTTATACTGATTTCGTGTAACTTTTGTAGACTCCATTGATGTTGGCTGCAATGCATGGAAAGATTTCTTGTGTAGAAAAGCTCATTGAAGCTGGTGCTAATGTATGTTCGTTTCTTACTTGATACATTGAAAATGCAAAAACAAGTGTATGTGTGTGTGTGTTCAGTTCAAAATTATTGTTTGAAGTCTAAAGTGTTGTTGATGTTGCTCCACAAATTTCAGATTTTGATGTTTGATTCATTGAATGGAAGAACATGCTTGCACTATGCTGCGTTTTATGGCCACGCTGATATTCTACAAACGATTCTTTCTGCTGCCCGGACATCCCATATTGCAGCTTCTTGGTGGGTTTATGCTAATTTGTTTTTGTAAGATTTATATGAAATAGTTTAGTGTACATGGAATTTAAGAGTTGCTAAAGTGGTGTTTGTAGGGGTTTTTCAAGATTTGTAAATATACGAGATGGTAAAGGGGCAACACCATTGCACTTGGCTGCGCGGCAACAATCCCCTGATTGTGTTCATATACTTTTAGATAGTGGAGCTCTTGTTTGTGCCTCTACTGGTGGATACAGGTAGCATGAATTCCGATCTTACAAATAATGAGTTACTATGTATGTTTTTTTATCCTTAAAGTAATCTTGATTCACAGTTTCCCTGGTAGTACTCCACTTCATGTGGCGGCACGAGGAGGCTCAATCGAATGTATCAGAGAATTACTAGCATGGGGTGCAAATAGACATCAACGGGATGCATCTGGGTAATTCTTTTCATCAAATTATTCGCAAATCCCTTATGTTTATCAGAAATGTTTTTATATTTATTATCCCTTTTAATTTCAAGACAATCTTTATCATCAGTATAGTGATAAGCTGTCTTCATGACTATAAGTCGATAACTAAAGTTACATCAAAGATACAGACCCTAACTTTTGCCACTAAATGCAGAAGAAATCCATATACGGTTGCTTTAAAGCATAAGAACATTGTGTGTGCTGCATTGTTAAACCCTTCAGCTGCTGAGCCTCTGGTCTGGCCAGCACCATTGAAGTTCATTAATGAGCTTAATCAAGATGCAAAAGCTTTGTTAGAGCGAGCCCTGATGGAGGCCAATCGGGAGAGGGAGAAAACCATCTTGAAAGACATTGGTCATTCGGTGCCATCTCTATCACATTCTGATTCTGAGGGCGTAGATGACACTTCCTCCGAGGTAATTACAAAACTTACCATTCTTTCTATATCTTGAAAGTCAAGATTAAGGGATCCTAGAACAGTATGTAAAGTGTAAAAAAGCAAGAATAAGTAGATGGAACGAAAGGCTTTTAATTCTTATACGCTTTAAATGTCATGAATGGTTATACTTTTTTGTTAACTATGAGCCAACTTGTGTGTGAAACTTTATGTTCTTAAACAGTCGAAAAACTGATGCACCAGGGTTTCTAAGGAATCTTGACCTAGAAGATTCATAATTAGTTTGAGATCATATTAGTGAATTGAACTCATAAATAACTAGGATTTTGACACACAAACACCTACTTTATGTGCAGGCCAGTGAAACAGAGCTATGTTGTATATGCTTTGACCAAGTATGCACCATAGAGGTCCAAGATTGTGGGCACCAAATGTGTGCTCAATGCACCCTAGCCTTATGCTGCCACAACAAGCCCAGTGCATCAACTGCACCACTGTGCCCCTTTTGCCGGAGCACCATTGCTCGTTTGGTGGCTTTGGAAGTCAAATCCACCAATCATGAGCTCAACCCGAAGCTTTGGCACTCAAGAAAGGCTAGAAACTGTAGTGAGGGAAGCTGCAGTGTCAAGGGCCTAACGGCTGTACCTTCAGTTGAAAAAGTGAAAAGCCGTGGCTCAGGTAGGATATCTGTTGACAATGGATGCATTGATAAGCCATGATAATGGTTAACATTATGAGTCTCAGAGACTCCGGCAAGCATTATTTGGCTGAATTTATGGTCTTCCCAAATTGGGTATGTAAGTAAAAAAGATCTTCATTCTGTTATTGTGGGGTAATCAGCAATTGAAAAGATGCTGAAATTCAAATCATTTTGATGTGCAATAAGTTTTGAGGTTTATTCTGCATTCAGGAGCTGCAGCAGCCGATTTCTAAGTCATTATTGTAAGTTGTAACTTGTATAACTTGTATTAATATTTGTATGTTGCAATGTTAAAAACGCTTAACTCCATTATATAGTCCGTATGATAATCGGTAACATTTGGTGGCTGGTCGGGTATTCATTTTCTTTTTGAATCATCTCTCACAACATTCTTCAACATGACTTGTTATGTTGGTTTTTAACATGAGAAGATCACAATCAAGCATACAACCTTTATTTTTATTATTTTTTTCTTTTATAACTTTTTACAAAAAGTACACTAAACAACGTAATTTTAACATCAGTCCCTACTAAACTTGACTCAAACTCACATGCATCTCCTCAGTGGATGCCCCCACCCGATGTAAGGTAAAGGAACTGTGATGCTGATTTCAAGTTTTCTAAATATTGTTCGTGATTGTATGGTTCTCTTCGTTACGTCCACAATAATTTGTGTTGCACCTTATCTCCCCTCCATGCCGAGATCATAGCTTACATTTTGCTTGCTTCCATCTAATCGCAGGTGGTTAAATGCTATTGTGGAGTCTAATTCCACAATGGCTATCTCCTTATCTTCATCACAAGCGAACGCACCATGGTGATTTGCTACTCTAATAGATCACATTCGTTTATGGGCATAGAGTTTGCAAATTTCGTTTACTTGGGTTAGAAGAGAACACAATCAAGTAGCTCAATGGGTTTCTTATGCATTTTCTTTCGCTTTAGCATATTTAGTTGGGATAGTACTTTTCCTCAAGAAATTACCTCGCTCACCGGGAGTGATTTGAATGTACCTTAAGTTTTGCTTAATACGATGTAATTGGGTCTCATACATCTACGCACATGATATTAATCTAATGTAGTATACCAGACAATGTTTATATCAAACAAAAACTCGTACGTGTGTCGATGTACCTTGGTATCTTATATCAAGTGTAGCACAATGAGATGATTAAATCTAGGAGCACAAGGTTGCTCAAGGCAAAACCCATAAAGGGTGCCACGTCACCCCTTGTCACTCAAACACCTAAAAACTCTCTCACATGGCTCAAGCCAAAACAACTTTTTTTAAGACTCAATACAAAAACCCCGTTAAAATAATAATAATAATAATAAAATTAAAAAATAAAAATGTCTCTTGGCTCAAGACAGGGAATTGACGAATGATTTGGCTTAGGGTACTTCCTGTCATGGCTTAGGCACCCGTCCGATGGCGAGGATGTTTAAGCCATGATACCCGGCCTCTAAGCATATGAGATATAATCTATATTATTTTTGTTATATTTATGTGTATATATTGCTATTAGAGACAAATAAAACATAACATGAAAACATAAAAGTGTAAAGGAACGATACCGTAAATCTTTGGATGTGGAGACTCAAAACAGAAACAAGGAAAATGTTGAGGCATGTGATGCTCACAGTTTCATTAAGACAGATTTGTCCTCTTCACGGTGCTTGAGAATCGTGAACGTCTATCTCCCAGGGTACAACAACAATGGATAACCCCGTTAGCACAAACGGGTTATCAAGGCGAACCAAAACCGTGCCTTCCCTCTATTACAAACGGATACACACAAGCTCAAGATTAATGGTGAACAAAGGAGAGGAGTGGGTTATTTTTCTTGGTGTAATGAAATGAGAGAAGAGCTCTCAATACATATGTGAGGAGGATAAAAGAAAAATGGTCCAATTAACTATCACAATCAATACTACTAAAGGCTCATGAACATAGAATTAAATTGGTCGTTACATATAACCAAACATTAATCCTGCTCTAAAGCCCCATTAGTATATTTGATGACCATCAATTGTCATTCAAACCAATTAATTAACCATATTTCAAACAATCCCCCACATGAATGAAATTGATAAGGGAAACAAATTTCAAGGACACGAAGTTGTAATAGAGTTTTGCAGTTGATATTTGCATAGGATAGGTAGGTGTTACCCTTTGAACCTTCCCTCGTGAAATATACTTAGACTCCTAGCAGCCAGTAGAGCTCGATGTCTTTGAACTGTCTGCTTTTTGTGGAGACGACAATATATATTCACACAAATATCTTCTTGACACATTTTGGTTCTCATAGTTATGTTCGTTTTAGTCATGAACATTAGCCTGGTTCTGTGAGAGCTGTTAAGAATTGCGCCCCCACAATTCCATTAGAAGCGACCCCACTTCTCTCTCACATAGGTGATTCTCAATTAATCATTAAAAGCTATATGCTTAACCTCATGTTGTCACTGTTATAGGAATGGAATAGGAAGTTTACTAACTCCCTTAAATAAATGTGGAGTTTATTACTCTGCCACAATGACATCAGTTTATACAAGTAGGTTGTCCTATTGAACCCAGATCTTGGGATCTCCAGTTAGCTGGGTTAGGTTTTCCTTCATATAAACTTTTCAAGGACTTCAGTCCCATTCCTTTTCACGACTTGCTAACTAACTCTCACATTTAGCACTTCACAAGTGGATCCGTAATGTTATTCTATGACTTCACATTTGTCAATAGAGATAACTCATGTTGAGAGTAGTTGTCGTATCGACATATTATCGAGTTTTGTACAACTCTTTAGATATATCATGCTCTAGGTAATTCTTGAGTATTCCAACTAGGCAAGAACTTCATGTTTTTTGATGTCCTTTTGAACTCTAGCTAGGCCGGAATCCCCCACATGGAATTTATCTCAATAATTTTGTAGAATGGTTCTCCCTTTCAATATATTAATCTTGTTTATAAGATTTTTCTCACATAGATATGACATCAAGATCATTAGCAATTTGTCACCTCACAAGTTTCATACTAGTGTATGCACACTTTTTGAATGTCTTATGTTAATTATTTCCGTATCATAATTAACAAATTCCACGTCTAGCATGTTACAGACCAAGGAATCAAGCATATGACAGAAGATGCATCATTCTGATTACTCATAGATTCATCTACTAACATTCTTCTTTTACACAAATTACCATGTAAGTCCTACACTTACAACATGTCATTCTGTTTCAATTGTGATTATATAATCACATTTAATCTCTTATCATTATATGATTTTCATGACTTATTATGTTATTATAAGCATATAAAATCAATGTGTAATCCTTTTACACAATCAAAATATGTCCAATGTAACTGATGGACAATAGCTCACTTGGATGACAATCACACCATTCAAGTTAGTTACATAAACCAACGTAATTTGTTATCATCTGTATGTGTGTTCTTTCTTGACATTTCACAATGTCTTACACGGTTATGTTCAACATTTAGTCATTTCTTGCACAATGACAAACCGTTAGATTATTAGCAAAATGAGTTCGAACAAGTCTTTAAGAATTATTCATCTTTCTAGAATAACAAGTAGTTTGATTATTTGCAACAATGTTCACGATAGAATATTTGCAACATCCAAACTTTCAATACCCGGTACAAAATCGAGCGACTTGTTTATTCTCATGTTACAAAATCAGTTGCATAGTGCTACAACACCGCATCAAACAACCTTAAATAGGCACTACTTTGCTACAATATTTTGAACCAAATGAAACAAACAATTTTGCTTTGAACATTGTACAAAATATCACATAATTCTGCATTAAAACAACCCAAAAATGTTGTACCAAACAACTCAAATGTCAGAACAAGAAAAACTAAAGCGCTTAAAAACAAATGTGTACTAAAATACAAACTGCAATCAAATGGTTTTTTCCGTTTAAGCTCAAACTTTATAGAAAATTGAATTTACTATGTTACCTAATTATTGAAAGAAAAGAAAATTGGGTGCAAACTCATTTATTTACTATGTTAACAAAATCCTTTTCCATGACTATACACTTGTGACAACAAAGTTGTCTAAAAAGAAATGTTGTACCAAAATACAAGTTGTGATTAAATGGTTTACCCATTTAAGTTCTAGCTTTCCATAAATTCAAGTTTAATGTCTTAGACATGCACTAAAAAGTTGGTCCAAATTAACTCTTTTGTTTACTATGAGAACAATACATGTTCTTGCGACAACATATCTCGGACAACAATGTGTCTAAAATAATTTCTGTACAAAATTAAGAAATTCGATTGAACGGTCACCTATATTTTCTATAGAAATGTTGGGCTAAAATGCATATGTTTACTATGCGAGAACCGCATTTTCCCACGAGTGCACAACTGTGACAACAACTATTTTGGAGTCCAAATAACCCTAAAACCGCATTCCAAATGAAAAGTTTACTTTGTAGTGCAAATAACACCAAAACCGCATTCCACATGAATCGGTTTACTTTAGAGTCCAAATAACACCAAAACCGCGTTCCAAATGAATCAATTTACTTTTGGATTCCAAATAACACCAAACCACATTTCAAATGAATCGGTTTACTTTGGAGTCCAAATAACATCAAAAATTCTCATTCCGCATGAATGAGTTTAATCTCAAGTCATAAAACCAATACTAGTTACACAAACTAGTATAACAAGATATTGGGTATGTTTGGCGACACGTAGCAGTAGCAGTAAGCAGTAAGCAGTTGGCAGTAGCAGTAAGCTATAAGCAGTAAACATTAGTTGTTTATTTAAAAAAAACATGTTTGGTAACGTAGCTGTAGCAGTAATTATAAAGTGTAAAATTACGAAAAAGGTCATATACACATTAAAATAAAATAAATGATTAAACAAATGGGGGTATATATGTAATTTCAGTATCTAAACGCTTGGAGCAATTCTGGAAAGCTCATTCAAGAAGCATTTCATTTTGGAGCGGTTAGGATAGTTTCAACCGCTATTAGAGATGTTGCCAAACAAGCTTTTCATCTAAATGCTTACCGCTTACCGCTTGTCGCTCCTAAACGCTTCCGTAACGCTTGTTGCCAAACATGACCATCGACCAACATGCTTTCAACACTATTTTTCGTATCATGTTGTAATAATCTTGAATATTCACTACAACAAATATCACAAACAACTTATCGTCTGTCTTTATTCTTTACAAAATATTTCACAAGATTACTACCAACGACAATTACCATGCTTTTCAAGACCAAGTATGAATAAACAGGAAACATGCTTTCTATACAATTGTTCCTTCAAATACCATCATACTATCCATATTTATTAAACGCAAACATTATAAAGGACAAGTATAGATGTTCCGAATTGAAATATGTGATTAAACGGTTCACCAAATCATTGAGTAGTAACGACTAAATACTGATCATCAATATCAATGCAATTAAATTTCAATAAAGTGAAATATGAATTTGTTGAAAGGGTGTAACAAATAACCAAATCTCATTACTTTTTTTTTTCTCTGAAATGGTGAATATTATTATAACACATCATATAACTGTTACAACCAATACAACTAGATCTCAAAATGGACAAGCCACATATGAGTCTTAATTCAAAGAAACTAATATTCAGCTAAACAAATCATAGAGACAAACTGAATACAATTCACCATTCATCTAGGCTGGAACTTCTAGCAGTGTACAATATTGTCTACATGTTTTAATCTGACATTCCCAACAATGTAAGTTCCTACTTAGCGCATGTATATCATATTAGGATGGTGGCAGTGGGAGCGGCATCACCATCGGCATGGAGCATACCGCCGGTGAACACCGCCGCCACCCCAGCGGTATGCTCCAGCGGCAAGGCTCAGCGGCAATATTTGACTCGGCGGCATAAAGAAGGCATGAAGAAAAAGAGACGTTGGAATATGACCGTTTGTGGTTTTTTGTTAGGAGGTATGAAAAAGGCATGGTTGCCACTAAAAAGGGGTTGGGAGGTATGAAAAAAGTATGAAATGGTTGAGATGAGGTGGAATGATTTTATTGATGAATTTGGGAGGTATGGATGATTTCGGAAGCATGACTGCCACCACCCTTAGAGGCAAAGTTATAAGATAGGACAAACAACATACCAAGTTATAAGGTACAGTATTTTCACAAATATTGACAAACGAAATTGCTAATATTATTATTATTATTATTATTATTATTATTATTATTATTATTATTATTATTATTATTATTTCCTTAAACACCATACCAAAACTTGTTAAGATAAGTTGCCAAATCAAAATTATTATCAAACAATACAAGATAACAACTTCTTTTACCAAATGATAAATGACACAATTGTACATCTTTTTAATTCCATTTCCTTGTTTCAACGTCTCACCACCAAAGGATATATATAACATTTATATGTTCATTCAATATGGATCTAATAAGAAAAATTATTAAAATAAAAAGAGAGAAAAAATTGTGGCCTCATATTTTAAATAAGGAAAGAGAAATAATAAGGAGATGCATCTATTTTTGTGAGTGCATCTAATATTTATGGTTGTGGTTTCTTCTTATTTTTCTCATCTTAATTATATTTGTCATTTGATCCTTACTCTATGTTTTACAACCCTTAGGCAATGTATCTAACCGTTATAGTGTAGTATAAGGTGAGTTTGGGGGATTGATCGTTCTCTAGGGGAATAGTGGGGTATGATTAAAAAGTACGACGAGTGATCTAAAGATGAGTGATGATTATTTTTGGTATTTTTGTACTTTAATGGAATCAAGTAAACTACCAGGATTTTAATGAGTTTGTTTTTAAACTAATATTAAACCTAAATTGCAAAAAAGTAAATAACAAGAAAAATTAATTGTTGGTGTAAATCAATGAGAGGTAAAAGTGTATTTAATTAGGGTGCACCATTCATTGCTAGCTATCCAATTCTACCTATCGATTATCACTTCTTTGAATGATCAAATGCCTATGATTCCTAACGGTTCCGACTAATAGCATGAGATGACTAGGTTTCGTAGCTAAACTACTAAAGGGACATGCATTAGACAGGGGCGTCATAGTTAGTTACCATATTGCTAACTAGAGGGAGGTGGAAACTAGCACCACAAGTTATCTAGGTATCTAGCATATGTTCTCGGTGATTATCTAGAGGGACGAATGTTAATCAAGTATCGTAGACAATCTTTTAAACGCAGTCAAGTATAGGGATGGACATTAATCAGGCTTCATACTCAATTGTCGGAACCACAAACACACATTCAAATAAAGAATCGATAGGAAGCAAGAGTTATAAACTAACAAGTTGCATGCAAAACCTTAAGTAAATACTAAGTGAATTTAGTCTAGCATAGCAATGGAGAAATAAACACAAGACATAATCAAACAATTAATGATAAAAATAACTTGAATGATTAAACAAAATACTTATCTCTTCAATACATATGAAATCTTGAGCCTAAAAGCTCAGGAAAATAGTTGAAATCTTCTAGGGTTTATATTCCTATAATTCCACACAAAAATATAAAGAATGAAAAAGTATATATTGGCTTCGGGGTTGTGACAACGCAGGTTATACCTGGATGCCGTAACGTCTTCAATCGAGTTAGGTTATTCTCCACCGCCATGGTATGACAGCGTCAGCCTTTGTGGTGTGATGTCGTTACGAAGGGGTTGTGACCGCGTCACAATTGCCGTCTTCACACACTGATTCGGCACAAAATTTTCCAAAATCTCACTTTCTGGGCTCTTCTGGTGACAGCGTCAGATGGCAGTCACAAAGCTGAAAGTTGTCTTTTTCTTCCATTCTTATACATCATGAATATTCATATTAAGTAAGGTCGAGTCTTACAATGGACCTTCAGGGGCCCGAAAAATAGAAGCAGGAGTGGGGTTTATCCCCTAAGGAGAAATGTTCGATGCTTGCATGCTGCCCAATTGGATGTCACTGTGGGCTCGAATCACTAACTACTAACTCGCCGTTTAAAAATTTTAATAATAATAAAAATAAAATAATGAACGTTTTAAATATGTAAAAAGTTACAGTATATGTTTATATTCGTATTAATCATGATGAAAATATGAACATATTGAATATAATCTTTCATATTAAAAATACAAATTAGTATGTGTTTTTTACATGTTTATATCGATTGTTATTATATTTTAAATATAAATTAACATTTTAAGTTCAATAGTCAAAGGGTGTTAAATAAAAAGTTTGTGAAATATTTTAAGAAAGTACATAACAATTATATTGTTAGTTATATCCACACATTCAATCTAACTATTATTTTCACATTTTTCACTTGGCTTGTCATATCATCTCTTCTTGTCACGTCATATATGACGTCACTATACCAACGACATTTGCTAAAACCTTTTATACATAGATTTAGATTATTTCAGCTGAATATATAATCTTAATCTATAACTCACACTTAAACTCAAATATTATGAGTTAGGACTATTGACACAAAGCAGAACAATATGCATGTGAAAGACAATAATTATTTTGTCCTACTAATAGCAATGCAATCTGTCTTAAGATTGTTATATTTATGTGTATATATTGCTATTAGAGACAAATAAAACATAACATGAAAACATAAAAGTGTAAAGGAACGATACCGTAAATCTTTGGATGTGGAGACTCAAAACAGAAACAAGGAAAATGTTGAGGCCTGTGATGCTCACAGTTTCCTTAAGACAGATTCGTCCTCTCCACGTTGCTTGAGAATCGTGAATGTCTATCTCCCAGGATACAACAACAACGGATAACCCCGTTAGCACAAACAGGTTATCAAGGCGAACCAAAACCGCGCCTTCCCTCTATTACAAACGGATACACACAAGCTCAAGATTAATGGTGAACAAAGGAGAGGAGTGAGTTATTTTTCTTGGTGTAATGAAATGAGAGAAGAGCTCTCAATATATAGGTGAAGAGGATAAAAGAAAAATGGTCCAATTAACTATCACAATCAATACTACTAATGGCTCATGAAAATAGAATTAAATTGGTCATTACATATAACCAAACATTAATCTTGCTCTAAAGCCCCATTAGTATATTTGATGACCATCAATTGTCATTCAAACCAATTAATTAACCATATTTCCAACAATATTAGTATAATATATCATACAAAAATCACATGCATGTCGATGTAATTTGTAGTATGAACTTCATATTGATATAGGTCATCTAGAAAAAATATTTATGTACACTTGATGTTGCGGTTGAAATACCGATGTTTTACAACCCTTAGGCAATGTATCTAACCGTTATAGTGTAGTATAAGGCGAGTTCGGGGGATTGATCGTTCTCTAAGGAAATAGTGAGGTATGATTAAAAAGTATGACGAGTGATCTAAAGATGAGTGATGATTATTTTTTGGTATTTTTGTACTTTAATGGAATCAAGTAAATTACCAGGATTTTAATGAGTTTGTTTTTAAACTAATATTAAACCTGAATTGCAAAAAAGTAAATAACAAGAAAAATCAATTGTTGGTGTAAATCAATGAGAAGTAAAAGTGTATTTACTTAGGGTGCACCATTCATTGCTAGCTATCCAATTCTACCTATCGATTATCATTTCTTTGAATGATCAAATGCCTATGATTCCTAACGGTTCCGACTAATAGCATGGGATGACTAGGTTTCGTAGCTAAACTACTAAAGGGACAGGCATTAGACAGGGACGTCATAGTTAGTTACTATATTGCTAACTAGAGGGAGGTGGAAACTAGCACCACAAGTTATCTAGGTATCTAGCATATGTTCTCGGTAATTATCTAGAGGGACGGATGTTAATCAAGTATCGTAGACAATCTTTTAAACGCAGTCAAGTATAGGGATGGACATTAATCAGGCTTCATACTCAATTGTCGGAACCACAAACACACATTCAAATAAAGAATCTGTTAATACAAATATCGCCTAAAAACGTTATTTATATTTTACGATCTTTGCTAAGTTTTGTTAATGACAAAGTACAAACTTTAGCTTGTAAGTAATTCATCACTTTAGTTTTAAGTCTTGTATAAACTAGACTTAACATTTCTTTTTAAACATAACATAGTTTTTATTTCTTTAAAAAGAAAGTGTCACATCACATTAATAGAAAGTTTATGTGTTTGACCATCTTTGGTTCTTACACACTTTTGGAAGTATTCCACATTGAGTCAATGCATAAGTTGATGTGACCTTGTGTGTCATAACATAGTCTTTACTTCCATAAAAAGAAAGTGTCACATCTCATCAATGTGCACTTATAGAAAGTTTGTGTGTTTGACCATCTTTGGTTCTTACACATCTTTGGAAGTATTTCTCATTGAGTCAATGCATGATATAGATTGATGTGACCTTGTTTGTCTTGGAGGGATTTACTTTGTGTGCAAGTTTGGGTATGTCAGTTCTGGCGGAACCCTTATGAGGGTGCCGCCGTTTCCGCCAGAGCTGACACTTGTTTGTCTATTAATACCAAACAACTTGCAAGAAATCCCCCATCACTTTAGGACATATTATTCATATTTCCTCTCATCTAACTCAGTAACATTTGACTTGTGTGATTCTCTTATGTAGCAAAGGAGTTCACAAGTTCATCCAAGAAGTTACAAGTTTCAACTCATAAGTTGCAAGACTTGTTATCTTTGTTGTGTATAGACTTCGGTAGTTTATACGTTAGTTGTATTATGTGTAGAAGTGATCGGTTAGTATTTTAGGCCTCAAAATACATAGTGTGTAGGGAGTGGTTGTACCCGTGTAAAGAACCCGACATCTAGCTTAGTGTCGGTAAAAGTATAAGCGACGATGGGAGTGGTTGTACCCTTGTAAAGAACTCGACATCTAGCTTAGTGTCGGTAAAAGTATAAGCGACGATGGGAGTGGTTGTACCCTTGTAAAAGAACTCGACATCTAGCTTAGTGTCGGTAAAAGTGTAAGCGACGTTGTAAAGGTTTCTCCACCGGGAAAGGAGTTTGTTGACTAGTGCTTTGAACTCTCGAGTTGGATACTTCTGAAAAATTGGTTGCTGATGTACGAAATTCATTGACCAAAAACGAGCCTTAGACCTTATAAAAACATACCAAACTGTTGAAAATATGTTAGTTCACCTTTTTACCTTTTCGGGGATATAAAGAACTTGAGAAACGGCCTTATAACGAATAAGTTACGATTTTTTTTTCAAAGAATATAGTTCACTAAAATTCTACCAGCACTTTTACTCAGAAATTTTTCCAAGTCTACCCAGAAACTTTGCAAACACCCATGTTGGGAGCCATTTTCCCGTCAAATGACTCAGTTATGGAGTTGGGGAACAAAAGTTAGAGCACCTGGCCTAGTTTTCAAATCAAAAAGCTGTTTGTCATTTGGACTGAAAATGAGTAATCTACAGCCATCCAAACATTCACAAAAACTGCCCAGAAATGGCAGTTTTGGCCTAAACATCATACTTTTCGACCATTTATCTTAAAATCTGGGCACATTGAGCAAAACTTCACTACTGAACATATTTAGGCTTGGTGCTAAGCTTTC
>LBNU01022213.1:0-12244 GCA_014162995.1 Artemisia annua | reverse complement strand
AAAGAAAGCATATTGTTTAAACATAAAGTTTAAAATCAATTTTAAGGGTTTTAGAGGGAGTTTTTTCTTTGAAATACGAGTTATGTACAGAAATGTACACAAGTCCTTTTGTTTTTAGGCTAAGTGCTTAAAAACATTTAAAACCTTTGATTGATTAAGCACTTTCCTTTCTTTTGAAGACCGGGTTTCGTACTGAAGTATACGAAAGCCATAGTGAAGAAAAATTTGAGAAACGACATGTTTTAGAAAACATTTTAAATGAACTCTCGCTCAAGCATATGTACATATCCGTGCTATTTTTGAATAACATTTCTAGAAACATACATAATATCGATTATACGAGAGACATGTCGTGAGAAGAATATTTTTGGATTTTTATGGTTTTATATTGTTTTTGTATTTTTGAAATTTTCTATTTTTGTATTTTCTTTTTGTTGGTTTTTCAAATTTTGTATTTTGTTTTTCAAAAATATTTACAGCGAAGCAGTTTTGAAAACATTTTTCAAGAAGATTCGTTAAGACGTTCTAACTCCTCAGGGGTTAGGCTTCGCATGCCAATTCATCGAACTAATTCATCAAACCTTTCTTTTGGAAGGGCTTTAGTAAATAGATCGGCAAGTTGGTAATACGTCTTAACGAAATGAATTTCAATAGTACCCTCTTCTACGTGCTCTTTTATGAAGTGGTAGCGGACTCTAATATGCTTCGTCTTAGAAAGCTTGAAATTATTACCCGTCCAGGACAAGTCTTTTCGATTACAGACATATAAGTTTCGTCAATTCGAGGGTCAATACTGAGTCTAGTTCTTTTGAGGTTCTGCCACAATCTTTACACATTTTTGATCACATTTTAATCACGTCTTCTCCCCCTCAAAAATAGCATATCATGATATTTTTGATATCAACTGATTAGTAAAAAAAAACTTTTGGAGAGATAGACGGATTTGTTTTTGCATGAAATCGGAACATTTTTCTTTTGTAATACTCCCCCTCAGAACTCGCATATGTTTTGAGAAGTTTAATCGTTTGCAAACAGTTTAGAGGGAAGGAGTCTTCTTGAGCAAAATTCTAAAAACTGTAAGAAATTTCAGATTTGTTGAATTTTGCATCAAGGTTTTTGAAAAACAAAGACTTCTCTTTGTTTGAATAGGAATGTCGCACTGAGGCGTACAACAATGTCCATTTTTAGGATAAGTGCACTTTGTTGATGAAATCATTTTTGCGTAGCACTTTCCTTTCTTTGAAAACTTGAGTTGTGCACTGTAAGGTGTACACAAGTCATTTTGTTAAAACGAGTTTTTTCTTGAAATCTTTTCGTTTGTTTATACTCGAACTTTTTGAAAAGAATTTCGATTTTGAACGTTCGAGTCCTGATCTGAAATAATCAGAAGTCATCATTTAAGCTCGGGTTTCGTACTGAAGTATACGAAAGCCATTGTTTAAGAAAAATTAGAGAAACGACATGTTTTAGAAAACATTTAATTGAACTCTCGCTCAAGCATATGTATATATCCGTGTCATTTTTGAATAACATTTCTAGAAAAGTACATAATATCGATTATACGAGAGACATGTCGTGAGAAGAATATTTTTGGAATTTTTTGATTTTATATTTTTGTATTTTGTTTTTGTTGGTTTTTCAAATTTTGTATTTTGTTTTTCAAAAATATTTACAGCGAAGCGATTTTGAAAACATTTTTTCAAGAAGATTCGAGAAGACGTTGTAACTCCTCAGGGGTTAGGCTTCGCATGCCAATTCGTCGAACTAAACCGTCAAACCTATCTTTTGGAAGGGCTTTAGTAAATAGATCGGCGAGTTGGTTCCGTCTTAACGAAAAATAATTCAACAGTACCCTCTTCTACGTGCTCTTTGATGAAGTGATAGCGGACTCTAATATGCTTCATCTTTGAATGATGAACGGGGTTGCACGAGATGGCTATGGCACTTTTCGAGTCACAATACATAGGAATGCGGTCGAAATGAAAGCCATAATCTGTGAGCTGTATCCGCATCCAAAGAACTTGCGCACAACACGCAGATAGAGACACATACTCGGCTTCCGCGGTTGATATTGCAGTACAATCCTGTTTCTTTGACGACGAACTTACTAGCTTTTCACCCAAAAATTGTGCTCCACCTGATGTACTTTTTGCTGTAACTTGATCACCTGCATGGTCGGCATCTGAAAATGCTATTAGTTTAAACTCCGAATCCTTCGGATACCAAAGTCCCATGTTAATGGTTCTTCGAAGATACCGAAAGATCCGTTTAACCTCTTTGAGGTGAAGTTCGGTAGGCTTTGCCTGAAACCGTGCTAATAAGCAAACAGCAAATTGAATATCTGGTCGGCTAGCAGTTAGGTACATGAGCGAACCAATCATACTCCGATATTTCTTCGGATCGATGGGTTTCCCAAACAAATCAGCACCTATTTTTGGTGAAGTGACCATTGGTGTACCAACAGAATCACAATCTTCCATTCCATGTTTTTTCAAAATCTCAATTGTATATTTAGCTTGATTTATAAAAATACCACGAGGGGATTGATGTATTTGCAAACCAAGAAAGAATTTTAGTTCACCCATCATGGACATTTCAAATTTGCTTTTCATGAGATTTTCAAAATGTTTTGAATGGTTAGGATTGGTTGATCCAAAAATGATGTCGTCCACATAAATTTGAACGATCAAAATATCATCTTTGTATTTTTTGGTAAACAATGTGTCATCAACCGTTCCTTTTGTGAAATTGTTTTTAAGCAAGAAAGATGATAGTTCGTCATACCACGCCCTTGGAGCTTGTTTTAAACCATAAATGGCTTTCTTAAGCTTGTAGACGTAATCTGGATGATCTTTGTCGATGAATCCCTCTGGCTGACTCACATACACTTCTTCTTTCAGAGTTCCATTCAAGAAAGCTGTCTTAATGTCCATCTGATAGACTGTGATGTTTTTGTGAGCTGCATAGGCTAAGAAAATCCGGACTGCTTCCAATCTAGCTACAGGCGCGAATGATTCCTCGAAGTCTATTCCTTCCTCTTGCGGATACCCTTTAGCCACGAGACGAGCTTTGTTGCGAATTACGATCATTTCTTCATCCATTTTGTTTTTCCACAACCATTTAAGATCAAGAATACGTTTCTCAAGTGGTCGTGGGACAAGTTCCCAACTATCATGTAACTAGTATTGAAGAAATTCCTCCTACATCGCTTCTATCCATGGGTTTTCTGCCATTGCTTCCCGAATGTTCTTTGGTTCTTTGAGACTTAATGCACAAATGTAGATACACAATTCGAGATCTGTGGCAAGTTGTCTCCTCGTCTGAACTGGCCTTGAAGGTTCACCAATAACTTGCTCAATTGGGTGGTCTTTAGTCCATTGGAGTGTAGAAGGATACCTTGGGTTTAACATATGCATGTTAGATGGTTCTTGTAACCGTGAAGAAGATTCAGCAGAGTCTGTTGCAAACGGGTTTTCAAATACTTCTTCTTCTTCTTCTAACATAGCATTGTTTGAATTATTAGTTGTTTCTTCTTGAAAGTTTATGTTTTGATTATGCTCATCAACTCTTGGTAGAACAATTTCAATAACTGGAGTTGCTGGAGTAGATGTTGATGATGTTGAGGGAGTTGGTGCTTCAGCTTCGGTTGTGGTAGATGCATCTTGTGTTGGTGGTGGTGGTTGATGGTTTAGAGCGGGTGCAGCGGAATGATGTTGAGATGCATTTGTCGAAGTTCCACCATAGTATTCATCAAACATTAACTCAAAGAAGTTTTCCAGTTCTTGATTTGAAGGTTTATCCGGTGTTGTTGACTGAGCTCCATTAGGTACGAGTCCTGAACTGATGTGTCCAAAAGTCTGACTGTTTGGTGCGGGTCCTAATCTGGTTTGATTAGAAGCCATTGGGTTAAGCGCGGGTTCTAGAGCGAGTCTCTCAGAAGCCAAAATAAAGGAAAGACATGATATTTATTAGATTAAGAAAGGGGAAGATGTGTGTGTTTTTCTAGAGAGAGAGAGGAGAAAACCACACACACCTAAAGATACAAATGAGACATCCACCCTCCTAGTTGAGACTAGGAGGTGTATTTATACAAAGAACTAGCCTAACTTAGCACTATTGACTAAACTAGTCCTTGTACTTTGATTCTAATGCAATTCCCAACTATAACATAACTTTTAAGGCTAACAATCTCTCCCCAAAGTGATGTTATACGGGAATTGCTTACAACGTTCCCTACAAGTAAAATTAAATACAAGATATAAGCGCAACAGCTCTGAGAGTGGTCTTCAACCTTCATTGCTTCATTCAGCTTCTTGAATCTTCTCAGCTGCAATCTCTTTACTTGCAGAAGAACAATGTGAGCAAATCTAATTAGGGATTAATTGCAAACTAACAACAATGAGTACACTCTCCCCTAATTAGTGCTCTCCCCCAAACTGACAACCTATCTGATGAATGCCCTGAATATGAAGAAGTCTTTTGATAATTAAATGCAACCCGTCTTTAGTCTTCTAACACGCAGCGGAAAATGTAGAATAGACTGTAGAATCGACCTTCTTCAAGATTGTTTATTAGGGGGAACAATGTATCAACATCTTCATCTTTAACAAATGTATTCTAGCTATCTTACGAATCAACCCATAATGTACACATGTAACCAACAAAGGTAGAAACGGTTAAGCCTGGTCACGTGAACCTTTAGTACGTCCTTGATGTATACATTTCTCTCCCCTGATGATTGCGATCTCATCGGAATCAGCATAACATTGTGCACATGAAATGTTAACCGGAAGCACTTTTAGCATAGACCATAATCAGCACGTGTGAAGATGTCGATAATCCCAATCTACTAATAATACCATTTGAAATTGTCTAACTCTTTATCAACCCCCATGTATAAAAAACAACGGCTCTCTTTAGTAACCACATGTGAAGATAACCCGATATGACGAACTTGAGAATGAAGTAAAATCCCCAGACTTGCTACTTAAGCTTGTACTATCCTTGTGACTAAGAACGGTGTACCGTATACCCTTAATAAAAGTGTAATAAGCACAATTCCTCTTGATATATCCTCAACTGCGTGAGACACTGAGCACTACAACGTAACTCCTTAAAGTGATAGCTACTTTGTGGGTATAGAGAGAAAGAATCACAAAAGTAACTAGATATCCAAGTCTTCGTCACCATTAATATATGCCCAAACAAGTCATCTCCGCGGAAGGGAAGAAAGAAAGAAGACGAAATAAGTGCACGTGTCCGTAGAACATTACTTCAAACCCAAATAAATAATAACGAATCAACCCCGCAGTCACATTTGATATGCATTGAAAACTTTAGCCGTCAAATATGTATCTCCGTGAAATTTAATATGACCAATATACCAAATTTAATCAAAAATTTTATATCTAAAAAATGAACTTTCGATACTAGCTTTTGATAATCCAAATATCCAATTCATAACTCAGATTTATTATAGCAGCCCAATCATTCATCCAGTCAACTTAGGCGTGTGATAAGCAAGACCAATCCAATTTGAGTAAAGCCCAATTGTAGTTCAACAGAGCTTGTGATATAGCGTTGAAGCCCAAAAAAATCAGATATCCCATAGCCAATTGAGAATACACGACCCAAACCACTTTATAACAATAAAACTTATAACCTAAATAAGAGGTATAAGTCACAACCCTAATCTCATTCACATGTGCAGCCAACACACACATGATAAACTCCGCCCCCATCTATACGTTTACCTGCTTCTCTCTCTTCTCAATACCAGATCTCATCTCATATTCTTGTCAATATGTCTTCATCTTCATTTAACCATAATCAATCACAAACTGAACCATACCCAACCTTTTTCCTTGCTTGTTACTTTCCATATAATCCGAATCAAGAAGGTACTGAGAAGACTTCAAGATCTTATCTAAGGTCTCGGGTAGGTTTTATAATTGTTGTGTTATGTTTTCATTTTATGTCTTGGTCATGAACGAACCGAAGAAATTAACAATCTTGTTATAATTCTTTTCTTTTATGTTTCGGATATAAAATGAAGTGTGAGCTTCACAAAGAGCCATGATGAGATACGTTCAAACAAAAACAAAAATCTTTTAAAGATTAAAAGTTGAACTAAATCTGAGCTCGTGTAACTTCGTGTCTTGTTGAAGGGTTAGTATGAGATTGTAATATGAGATGGGGATTTGGTTAGAGATGAAGTTGATGTTGAGTGTTGTTAACAATGTTGTTGGTTCTAGCAGTAGGTTTAGTAGAATATGTTTTTGGTTTGAGTCGCGACTGTATCCACTTCGCCTTTTCATTTCAGTTTGTAGATGTTGACTGATGATGTATAATAAACTGAAGTCAACTTTGATTAGTTATGTATTTTGGTTGGTCAATGGTCTCTTCTTCTCCATCTTCTTTCAAAAAAAGATTTCGATAGTTTTTCAAAAAGATCTCGATAAATTTTTGTAACTTATCGAGAAATTTTCAACTTATCGAGAAAATTTTTTTGAACTTTTCGAAAGTGTAATTTCTCGATAAATCAGGGCTTGAACTTCTCGAAAAATGACTTTTCGAAAATTTAGGGTATTAACTTTTCGAAAATTTCTTATACAAGAAATTCTGATTTTTCCCGGCGATTTTTCCGACCAAAACTTCCGACCAGCCTTTTTTTTCCCAGTTTCCGATGAGTTTTCCGATGAGTTTCAACCTTTTTAGACCACTTTATTCACGGATGGTACAATATAAGTCATAAAAGTGATAAAAGTTAACAAAAAACTGTTATTGGACATCAAGATGAACAAAATCCAGTTTTTGAAAACTGAGATGAAGCGTACAAGACTATTTTGACCATGGATACAAGAAACATGTATAAAGACTGTCACCCACAAAAGATAAAATTTTTTTTTTCAGATCCGAAAATAATGGGGTAAAAAAAACAGTCTTTAAAACAATACGAACCACAAAAAAATCAATAAAAAGAACACCATGAGCACAGATACCACTTGTAGGACCGTAAATCTATCAACTTTATCACCAATACAAGCACAATATGTAGTAAAGATGGTGACTTGATGATATATATGTATGTGTTTTAGAGAGAGAAAGTAGAAAGATAAACTAGAGAGAATTTCATATAAAACACACACTTACACACACAAGCACACCTTACAAATGAGGCTTTAGGTGGCTTATATACTTAGAGAGAAAGGCCTCATGGGCTTTCTAATGGACTTGGACTTGGTGGACTTTTGTTACATAAAAGGCTTATACAATATAACTTATAACATATTAGCTTACTAAGTCCACAAGTCCAATTGACTAATCTATCATACGTTTACGACACATTACAAAGTTCTTAGGATTCGAATGACCATCACTTCTTTATATTTCTTTGATGCTAACAGGTTCAATGGTTGACACGAAACAAAAGTAATTACTTTCATTTTGGGCTTTAGACCTTAACGTTCTCTCGTTAATTTTACCTATGACATTATCTAATGGATGACTTTTGGACTCTTTAACATTAACAATTTCTTTGTTTGGTAGTTCTTCTTCCTTGTCATTTTCTATGGTGATTTGATTTTCCATAGCTTGACTTTCAACTAAGTCATCATCTACCAAAGGTGATGTCTTAGAGGGAGGTGGACTCTCGTCAAATGTTACGTTCAACGGTTCCTCGACTCTTAAGGTTTCTTTGTTTAAAACAATGTAAGCCTTACTATTTTGTGAATTTCCAAGAAATACACCTTCATAAGACTTTGGGTCAAATTTGGTGAGGTAATCCTTGGTGTTAAGATAAAGCATTTACTCCAAATACTCTAAAATACGTCCTATGTAGGCCCTTTTTACCTTTATATAGTTGTTAGGAGTTTTTGTTTAAAAATGGTCTTTAATTAAGACTCGATTAAGAATGTACGTTTTGGATGTGTCACGGCGTTTACAACCAAAACTTTGTGGAATATTTTGGTTGCGTTAAGCATTTGTTGCTCTCTCATCTTGCAAAGTCCGGGTTTTTAACGTTCTACCCACACATTAGCACTTGAGGGTAGGCGTGGAGGCCAAAAAGGTTATGGTAAGTACCATTTTTATCACAAAGTCTTCCAATTGAAATTCTTATCAAATTACGACCGTGGGCCGTCGCGTTCTAATAGACACAATATTGAGACCCTACTTGATTTTGAATTTTCNTTAATGTGGGGGTTGTTGAGTGTCGAGCATTCACTGTAAAGTACATCTTCTATTTAATGCTTCTATTCTTGAAAACACAATAGCCATGCTTTTGAGGACAAATTTTGGAAACTATTCACGGCTTTTCACCAACTCGTAATTGTTTTGACTTTTTCAAGATTCTATTTTATCCCGCTCATTTGTTTTCTTGAAAAAGTCTCACTTAAATATTTTAGAGATATTTTGAGGTACACTTTGTTGGAAGGATCATAGAGTTGATAGGATCATTAGGGCACTATCGATCACTAATGATCCTTTGTCCTTCAGCTTCAAGTTCTTATATACTAACAGACTCCGCATCAAATAACGAGTATATCTTCAAGTTATCTCTGCTTCTTTGACAAATGTCTTTGATGTGAACTTTGCTGAGGTTGCTCGCTGATTTTCTTATCAGCGAGTCTTCTTATACTTAGGTTTAATTTATGTTTAAATCTAGTCAGAGACCATTGGGCACTGAATTGCCCAACAATCTCCCCTATTTGAATATAAATTATATTAAGTTAAATTATTATAAATCAACACATGACTTCTTGTTACTAATAATATTTCAGAGATACGGAACATAATATGAAGTTTTATTTATTGGAATTATATTTATACATTACATGAGCTGTAATCCTCCAAATTCTTCACTATCCTCCTCCCCTCTTCACAATCATCCATGCTCTCAATATCTATACTCATCTTAACTGAGAAATCCTTAGCCATATGAGAGTTCATCTTGATGCCTTGTCGTTGTATGATAAGTTGAGTTATGGATGTAAGATGAAACTTGCTAATACAAATAATCGCTTAAAAACAGTATTTCTATGTAATGATCTTCTAAGTTTTAATAATGATAAACATAACCCGTATTAAGTGGAAGTGTAAGTAAAGATTTTAGACTTAAATTTTCCGTTGATAAAAATCATTTAACGTATGAATATGGTTTATTACAACTTGCATAATGATTTAAGAAACTTTTTACACTTGCATTACCTTACGTTTTTTTTATAAAATTTCATCTAAGTTAATTCCATTTTTGTTATAACATTACTTTGATTAAAAGAAATTGTTTTAATCATTATTAGAACTACTAGCCAAGATTTTCCCATTTGGAAAAAACAATCTTACATGAGATTAAGGGATGACCATTTTAAGTATAATCCAAATACGTACACTAGTTTAGAATCTCCCCATTCGGTAATGGAGTTAAACACAATCTTGCTTTGATAGAAGAATTACCCTTGATAATAACCAAGAACTTAAAAGGAAATAATTGTTAGGTTTTACACAAAAGACACAAAAACTACATTTTAACTTTTAAGTATTGAGTGTTCATTAAATATGGTAAGTATCTTACGTCTTTAATCTCGGCATTTTTATGCATCACAAAGGAAGTAATATTCTGACCACTCAAAAACGGGTAGCAATAGAGCTGTTTTTAGAGGGACAACTTCCTCCGACAACTCCCTCTTTAGGGAGCCGTGGTGGGAGCCATGGGTGTACTATAACACCACAAGCTTGCTTATTTAAGCAAGCACTTGGCATACCATTTGACTCACCCCTTGCTATCGTCTTTCTTACATACTTTCATACTTTTATACATTCATTCTTTGATCATTATCTTGTTTAATATCCATCCAAGCGATCCATACTACTAACCATATTTCTAGCATGGGAAGAACACTTAAGGAATTCTCAAGTTTCGTGTGTTATAGTTACTAGCGTTTGTATCCAATCTTGTTTATTAACATATCATACTACTACACTTCAAAGTTCATAATCACCACAATACATCAAATATAGAGTGTTAGGTTAGTATTTTAGTCCTCAAAATACATAGAGAGAATGTTAGTTCTACCTAGATTAGGACTTGGTATGTAGCCTTATATCGGTAAGATTTTATACGATGTGTACGGTATTATCCACCAAGTAAGGGAGTTTGATCACATAGTGAAGTGAACTCTTGAGTTAGAATCTTGGGGAGTGTAATAGGGAGAGAAAAGGAGCTTCTATATTGAACGTCTATAAATCCTCATGTTGTGGTTTGATCTTTCTTTTACTTACTTGTTATCTTTTATTTATTTTCATTGCTTGCATTCATTATATTCATTATCATTGTTTGACCTCATATATTTTGAAACTAAGATTTTTAAATGGTAAACTGTTTAATTGCCTTCTAGTTTCCCACAATTGGCATCGAAGCATGGTTATGAAACTTTTTAAAATAAATAGTCTTTTAAACTTGAATCGATCTACAACTTTAGAAAACTACAAAGAATGGCAATCTATGAGAAGACTACAACTATTTGCAACTGATGGTTTTATTTGTTTAAAAAATCAACTTGAAATTTATGTGAAATCAAAAGATATCGATCTGGAGGGTGATTTTAAACCTATTGTTAGAAATATTACTACTCAAAGAGATGAAGTAGTTCCTTATGAACGTCAAGGCGACGAAATAAAGAAAAAGCTTGCTAAAAAGAATTAGGATAAAATGGCTATGTGTAAAACGGCTTATGAAATTTAGGACTCATTAATAATCACTCATCAAGGAAATTTGCAAGTCAAGGATAACAAACTTGATCTCCTTTTTCAACAATATGAATAATTTTCTATCCTTGAACATGAAGCATTGATAGTGGTTTTAATAGATTTAACACTATTATTGCTACTCTAAAAGAACTTGATGAAAGTTATTTTAGCAAAAACTATGCTTAAGTACATCTATTCTATTTTTTTGGGTAAAAGGTCAAAGACCCGGTAAATATATTACTCCAAAAAACGTTTAAGTACAACGGATATGGGTGAAATCACATATCTCAACCCGTTACATAGGCAGAAAAGCTTACATAACAAGACACTTCCTATTCTCTAAACAAGAAAATAAAACACTACTCATAAGATAACATTAGAATCCTACGAAAGCAAAAATTACTTCCTAGCAAGACCCTGAAGCTTTATATCATACATTATTAGAAAGCATCCAATTACCCTGGAAGATCGTAAATCTGATCCGCATAGTCATCGTAATCATCTTCAAGCTCGTAACTACCACCTGTCTATGAGGGGAATTTAACCATAGGATTATCAAACAAGTTCACTGACTCATGTGTTAACAACCTCCTCCTCATCACTGTCGGAATAAACTATCTCTCTTACCTTAGAAAATGGGTTAACCCTCTTAGTAGAAGAAGTAAACTAAGAAAAAAAAGAACTAGGCTTACTAGCCGCAACCTGCACCTTCTCTTTCACAACACTCACAAGCGGTTCTTGTGATACATTACCAGTCTTTAGAGACTCATCCACCTTAGCTTCCTTTTTATTACCCGGATAATCAACCTTTTTAAGAGGATGACAATCATCATCCACAAGAGTAGCTCTTCCATCAATAATTAGCTTTTCAATCTTCTAAATTTTCTCAACAATAGGAGTAGGACCAACCTCCTTAGCTTCCATTGTACTGCCAGAATCCAACTCAGCCTCATCCTTAGCCGCGACATCAGTAGGAATGCCACATTCATCAGGATCGATCATATTAAGGGCATCAAAGGGATTCAATGTAGCAATCTTCGTCCCACTCGTACTAGCCACTTCAGCGGCCTTCTTCTTTGTAACATTGATGAGACAAAAAGTGTACCCGTTTTAAGGGGTCATTTAAGCCCTAATTCGAGTAAATATGATCAAATATTGCTCTAAATCGTTCCTTTTGTCATTTTAGGTACTTTTGAGAAGAATTCTGGAAAACATGCATATTTGGACGTTTTTGGAGCATAAAAGTGAAGAAAACGACAAAGTCTCAAAAGAAGCTGAATTCCTACCTGACGGCGTCAGAGTCACAAGGTGACGCCATCAGCCAACGTTGACAAAAGAGTGAAGTCAGATTACACTAGACGTCCTATGAAGAAAACAAGATGTTTTCACCTGACGGCGTCAGGTGTTAAAGATTGTAGGCCGTCAGGTGTTAACTTAAAGAGTGACGGCCCAGAGCAATTTAGAGGGCGACGGCGTCAGAAGTGGATCTAGGCCATCC
>LBNU01022210.1:69439-96585 GCA_014162995.1 Artemisia annua | reverse complement strand
AAAAGCCGAGTCGTTGCTATCAGGGAAGTTCTGGAAGACAGACGGCATGATTATGTCTACATGAAGGAGATTGTGGTCAAGAGGCAAGATGAAAAGCTCTACAAATTTTGTGAAGTCGATTTTCCACATCTTTATCTAGATGACATAGAAGATATGTATCTAGAAAAAGTCCAAGGAAGGATGAGGGGTCTCCCAAAGTCAACTCAATACAACTTCATCTCTTCCTTACTCATGTGCATTAGAAGACTGATCATCCGTGAACGCGTAGAAGATCTGCAGTTAGGTGTTGAAAGTTATCAGAACATACTCAACTTGACCAAACCATAACTCATGATCGAAGAACTGCATGAAGCATCTCAACTAATGGTTCTCCTCAAACCAAAGTTCGGGGTCACTTATCTGAACTCAAAGCATCAACTACGGTTTATGCGGTTCGACGAGATTCACAAGTTCTGTGATGTTACACTACAACGGGTTCGTGATGGTTTAGTTGAAAGATTGTCGGATGATCTGCTAAAGATGAAGGAAGGAAAGAGTACTCGGTGGAATTCTAGCACAAGAAGGATGGTAAAGAACTTCATACATGCCATTGAAGAAAGGCTCAACCGGAGGGAGCAGATCAGGAGATTGGAAAGCTACATCGGAGTTCGTCCATCATTTCCGATCCTGACATTCCAAAGGCCCAATGCAAAGTTCACCGACTTCAATGCCTTGGCTCCATCTCAGACATAGCTTTTGGTATAAACTTTCATTATTTCTAATTCATTCTTGATTATTGTGAATCATTAAGGCTTGTGTACATATAACAGTGCACAACCCATTCCTTGTAAAGAAAGGACCCTGTGGTACGCTTCAGTGCTACAATCCTAAGATAAGGAGCGAAGGCTTCTTACTTTTGAGTAGAATTTATCAAACTTTTCAGATTTTCACAATCCTACTCAAAAGACAAGTATTTCACCTCAATGAGTATCCACAAGTTGAGGGGGAGTACTTGTACCAAAAACATCGTTCTTGAAATCTCAAATCTTTGATGATAACTCCCCATAAGACTCAAAAAGCGTATTTTAATCAAAAACATTTGCAAAAACAACATTTAATATGCTATTTTTCAGGGGGAGAAGAAGAAAATGATCAAAATATGATGTGGCAAAATTGTATCTCACTCGAGCTCGACTCAGAATTGACCCAAGAATTGACGAAACAAAAACCGTTAGTATTCGAAAGAATTTATCCGAGTAGATTGTACCGTTTCGAGAAACTCTTTTTAGACGTTACTTTGACGGGTCTAACTTCCTTTATGGAATGTTTACAACTTCAAGGTAGTTATTAGGGCTAGTTGTCACCTAAAAACTGACAATGCATCCCTTTAACTAAGCAACGTAACCGTGTCCCTCGAGTATATGTCTATTAAGAGTGGATCAATTCTAAAGTGCTAACTTCTCCCGCATGTGGTATTTTCCGCAAAATATTCACAAACACATGTGGAGGGGGAGTATTTCATAAGAAAATAAAACCCTCAAAGTGTTATAAAATGTTTTTTATTCACAAACACTTTGAGAGATTTTCAAATGAATGGTTTCGAAAGGCATCACTAGGATAGTCATGGAGTTATAAGGTGACTAAGGTTAGGAATAACCGTCCTATGATCCGCCTAGTCCGGAGGGATCTACCCAAGGACATCACCACTAGTTAGTATTTAGAAGTCCTTAGGTATGATTCGAAAAAGGAGAAATGAATGAAACGGAGAAAGAAGGGGTTGAAGAATTAAAAAGAAATGTTATGAAAAGGGTGAAAAGAAATGAGCCCTCCAAATTATTCAACCTTAGGGCAGACACCGGGTTCAATTCATATGCTACTGGTTGTTGCTAAGGCGACACCGGTATTGAAGATAAAAGACGTCATGGACCCAGTGACGCATGCACCTTAACCTTCTAGCCACTCGGGTATCTCTCAAAAGATACTTGTTTCATTCTCACGGGGAACCGTTGTAATCTATCGACCTTCTATTTAGAGTTGGTTGATATTGAAACAGGAGACCCTGCCCCAATCTCCGCATAGGAAACCATAAGTTGCACTAATTGAGTCTAGAGCCACGAGATACATCAAAGATCTCTTAGGTACACTTAGTAATCTTACATTGGTTGTTCTACATCAATGGACACCAATTGTAAATTATCGAGTCCTTCGCAGATCTTAGCAATCTGCCTAGAACGTTCATGAGGGATTTACTTAGGTATTTCTCGAATGATTGAACGGAAATCCTGCCAGGGTCAACATCAAACAGCCCTGACAGCAGGTCACTTCGGTAATTCCTCGTGGGTTACGCTTAGTGTTTACGATGGCTTCAAACGGTCTACAGTCGTGGGGTGATCTCCAGCGACTCACCTAATCGTGGGTGTACTTAGTTGTGCCCGTGTAAGCTCCTTAGGGGGTATCCGATTAGGAACGGCCTTGGCGCGAATTAGAAGGAGTCTTCACAATATGCTGTTGACGAATTCTAGTTCAAACCTGTAAGTACCGGTTGTTTTATTGCTAACTGTCTTATTTTAGGAACAAATGCTATCTTGAACACCAACTTCCACGTGCTCATACATACATCAGAATGCCGATGAAAGCTCAAAGCCTTATCACATTTCAACAAGAAAGATTCTACCTCAAAATCATGAATCTTCAACACTAAAGACATAAGAGCTAAGAATGCATAACAACAACACCGTTAAAGATGTATGAGCATGTTGGAATGGAGCGAATCCCTTGGAGAGACGAAAAGTGACGAATGGCGGATTACTACTTCATCTATCGTTTTCACATCAACAAAGACAAAGATCAAAGAACGATGATATATTTCTACAACTATCATTTTGGAAGACGTCTAAAGCTATCAAAGTTAACATTCACAGTTTGAAGAACAAAAGACGTCTCAAAGCAACCTCGATGACCGTGACAAATTTCTATCCATCAACAAATCTTCATGACCGATCCTTAGGGGGAGATTGTTAGGATCATAGTTTTCAACTATTCATTCAAGTCTCGGTCATTTCAATAAATGTAATAGGTTGCTAGTATTATCACTTTTATTTACGTTTTAGCTTAATACTCATATGGTTATAAAACGAGTCCAATAAGTGTCCAATGGGCCTTGAAAGCCCACGACATAGAAGATAGGGAAGGAAGGGAGTGTTGCCCTATCCCTTTCCTATAAATAGGACACTATGTAACTCTTTAATATTGTTGGTTAATTTCATATCTTAAGGAAACTCTTGTTCTTTCATCTTTCATATTGATCTTAATCAACCAAGTCTATTTCTCATCTCATTTCTCTCATTTGAATACTTGTGTTTACTAATATGGTGACCTAACAGAAAACAAATCATAACGAATCTGATCGAATGAGTATGAATTGAACATGAAACAGATGATAGTCGAAATCTCACAGAGAGATACATGAACGTCAGATGAATATAGAATAAATACGGAAGTGATGCTAGATGGTAGAAATTTCACAAGTCCAATCAGGTTCTGAACGAACTAAGAACCTTGCTAACAACCAGAGAAGTATATATCGAATTATCAGACATACCAAGAGTTTCCTAAAGAGGTTGGTAACCTATTCGTACTGACAATTAACTAAGCATACATCGGAGTATCGAATCGTATCGGAATGTAAAATGGGATAGATAGGATAACAGCACGAATAAGGATAAGAATGAATATAAGGATTAACGTATCTTGAACCAAATCTTACATATATGCCAAAATGTCATAACTCTTCTATACGGAACATCATACCGGACACAAAAATTCCTGGTATAAAGTTTCTAAATTTATCTTACACAATGATAACTAATCCATTAGTCATTGTAATCGACTTCGGACATTCAATAAGTAGCTTCCCGACTTAATTCAACCAGAAGGTGTTCTACATCTCCGTTAATACAAAATCTGAAGGGGAAACCCTTGTCTCTTGCATAACATAAATCTTAATGAGCAAACACGACCAGACCGACCACTGGTCAAAGTTCCTACTCCACCCTTCTTCCAAGTTCGAATAGTTGTTCTGCTTATCCATCAGTCTGTAGGTGAATAGAATTACTATACTTGAGTCTGGTCCCTCAAGCCTTCCTAGGAATGTGAAGTAAAATGCGGATCTCTAACACGGTCACTGCAGGTGCGCCATGTAATTGAATAATCTTTTGTCGAAGGATTTATGCCCACTTGCTAACTGAATACACATTCTAAGAGGCAAAATGAGCTTACTTAATCAAACGATCCATCACCACTCAAATTATATCATTCATCTCAAATGTGCAAGGAGGTTTCGTTACCAGGTTCATGAAAAGTCTAATCCTACTTCTAAGTCGGAAAGTCCTTAAGTTAAAGGAACTCCCTTGCATGCTGAAGTTAAATCTTGACTTGTAAAATACTAAGCACATCGTCACTAAACCAGTTTCATGCCATTCCCTCTAAAAATTTTGCTTAGATCCCTTATACATTTTAGTACAACTAAAAGGGATAGAGAAAGTAAAACTGTGCCTCAATCATAACAGCTTCCCTTTATTCTTCTAACACAGATCATTGTTCCCCATTTAGCTCCTAAGCTTCTAAAATTTGTAATTGGATTCAACCTTCATGTTCGCCACGACTCAACTTCCCTGAGTTCTAAGTCTTGATTTTCTTAAGCTCAATCTCCAAGACAAACTGAACTTCAAATTTCTTCCTAAATGCATATGCCACCAAATTTACCTTGTAAGATATGTCTTTCAAATCTTAAGGGCAACCACACTGCTGCCAATTCCAAGTCATGCATTGAATAAGTCTCCTCAAACGGTTCTAATTGTCTTGATGCGTAAGCAATAACCTTCCCGTGCTGCATAATGGCATAACAAAGTCTCTTCTTGAAACGTCTCAAAATTGGTACTACCTGAAAGTATGGAAGTTGAAGCTAATTTCTATTTTAGCTTTTTTCAAAACTTTGTTCTCATCCAAACTAAGCTTCTCTTCTTTACTCATAAAATTCCTCAATGGTAACGCAAGTCGTGAACATCTTCCAACCAATATCATGCTTCCAGAATATACAAATGATTCTCATGTTTCTCCTTCGTCTCTGAATGTACTAATATGTCATACTATGACCAATTTGTCTAAGTACTCACGAACGACACGATTCATCAAATTCAATAAACAGTCAAAGCGTTAGCTAATACTATTAGCATCATTAACAGTCATAGTGGCCGATACAAATACGAAATGAAATTTTGGAATAACTTCATGCCATAAATCCATCTAAATGAAAACTCCGTGTCCTAAAGTTGATCAGATACATCGTCGATTTGAGGTAGGGAATAATGGGTTCAAATAGTGATACGGTTCAGCTTCCAGAAGTCAATACATAATCTCCTGCTACTGTCTTTCTTCATCACGAAAAAAAATGAAGCACTCCAAGGAGATACACTAAGACAACAAACCATTTCATAGCTTTTTGGTTGCCACTCCTCCAGTTCTCTTAATTCGGCTGGTGCTGTTCAATATGGAGTTTCAAAATCAAGCAAAACGTCGTCCTATACGGATAGGGTTCTGTCTCATCAAACTTAACTGTTCTCAGGCACTCCTCAAAGTTATCCTATGATCCCCGTCAGTTCAAGTTATATGATGTAATTATTATCACGTTGGCCAGACGTCATACTACTTGCATCATATAAACATGCCTTTATTGAAATCATATTCTACCTCGAGTCATGACTAAACATTTCTCAGTACTAAGTCAAATCAAATTCATAATTGGTGGAAAATCTGGGTGGTTCATTCAGGGATTCATTGAAAGGATTTAGATTGCAAAATGACTCTCAAAGTGAGATTCATCCCACGGGAAAACAAGAATAGATGCTAGTAAAACTCCACAACCGCGAAAGTAACATACGAGTTTCCAGGGTAGTGAGGATAACAAAAGTTTAACAATCAGAAGTCATGACAAAAATAAATCAGAGTGGCTCAAAATGTCAAAGGAGAGACGTAGTATGACAATAGTTAGCATCTTGATGCTCAGTCCACCAGTCAATATCAGAATGACAATCGAATTTAAACTTTCCAAGGAAAGACTAATCAGCATAGCGAATCTTATCATCTAGAAGTGAGGAATAATATTCCTATTCTCGTGGTTGATCACCACCAGACTTCTCATAGAAATAAAATTGGATAAGGCAAAATCTAATGGTGTAGGGAAAACTTAAATATGCTTATCAAAAGCAAGAGATTTCATAGAATGTATCAAACACATTATGGTCATACGAATTCTCAGAATGCTCGGACAGGCATCTAAAGGGTTAACAAATGAATAAGAGGTTTGAATCAAAAGAAAACAAAGCTTGTGTGATGTGAAACACTAATGTAAAATTCTCAACACATTCTAAACTTACATGGTCACTAATCTCATGTTGTGCATACTTATAAGTTTCAAATCTCCGAAAGGGAAAATCTTAAAAGATCTTAACTAAGAGCAAAGCACGAATCAGAGTGAGTGTGGAAGCAATGATACTTAACAAATGCCCTATAGTCTACCCAAACCTCACCGGTCATAACTTAAGTTTCAGAGTGGAAATCCTAAGGCAAGTTCTCAAAGGTTGTTGCATAACACCTATGGTGCAAAACTTAGCGGGCCTAAAACTCACAGGTCATAGCCTAAGATCTACGGGTTTGAATCCGCCTATCAAACCTATATCTAATACCAAAATTATAACACCCCAACCCAAAAAGGGCTAAAGTGTAACATTTTGGAGTCAAATCAGAACACAAGTAAACGGAAATACATTACTAATACAAGGGTTACAATGCAGTTCTAATGAAAAGATAAAGGACTAATTCTAAACATTACAACTTCCAAAACTAATAACAAGCTAAGAACCAAAAGGAAAACTCTAAGTCAAAACTCTAATCCATGGAAGGGTATCAACAATGTCGTCCAAGAAAAGCTCCTAAGCACTTTTCACCCAACCCAGCTTCCTTCTAAAAACCTGCCGCAGGAAAAGAAATAAGGCTGAGCTTAAAAAGCCTAGTGAACAGATATAAACAAATGAAAACTAATAGACAAAGGAAAACGCAAATGAATGCGAAATGAATCCAAGAAAACCTGTTGAAACAAAGGTCAAGGAATATGGAACATATAGTAGGACTAACAGAATATAATCAAAGGAAATACGAATATGGAATGTCAAACGAATCAAAGGAAAATGAACGAATCATAAGTGTAAGCAAAATGAAATAAGGCAAAGCACAAGTTAATCACAAACAGCATAAGTTAATCACAAATAAAGAAGACAAGATAAGGATCATCTAAAAGTAGAACTAACAGAAATGCCCAACAAATACTAATGCGCACATAGGAGTGATCATCTCCACATGTACTATGTAAAAGGGGTGTATTGCACACCCACCAAAACATTCACAAAATAATACTAAATAAAGTACCTAGGATGCCTCCATACGCCCCATTCAAAACTGATATATATGCACAAAGCTCTAGGCTATGTAAACATATACAATAATAAATATAGGCCTGAACAGCTATAGCATAATAGGGAACGCTGTGGACAAAAACCCACCTCCACAGATAGTGTCAATACCACCGGTGCATCAGTGGCAAGGCCATGGACTACCCATGACTAGCTAATAATTCTAACATATACAGAAAAAACATATAATAGGCATAAAAATAGGGAATGCATGCTATAAGAAAAGAAACAATAGCATGCAAACGGATATCAACTCATATCAAATCACAAAGAACAACAAATATGAAACATACAAAGGGAACATAGCAATGGCTTAACTGAAGGAATCATAATCAAAGTAATAATCAAAAGAGAGAGGGATGACCTTTACTAAAAAGGCAGAATATCTGTACCTTTGACCGCAAGTGCAAACACAAAACACATCAGAAGACGCACAGATCGAAAGTTGTTCCCTCTTCAGCAAATCTACACGAATTAATGATAGGCTTTTCATTTTTAGTAACTTTCCATTTGTAGCAGCTTTCCAAAAATAGTATCTTTCCATGTTTAGTAAGTTTCCCAATTTAGTACTTTCTATTTTTAGCAGGTTTCCAAAATTAGTAAGTTGATACTTTAAGGTTATAACAGACAATTAATCATATTCAAGGGTTAAAAAGACAATTATAATAGTTTAGAGTTAATTATGTCAATTTAGTAAAGTTTAGGGTCAAAATGTAAATTATCAAAATTAAATATTAGAAATGTCAACTAAAATTATTTTAAGATTTATACTATAATTTTATATTAAGATGATAATTTTAGACCCCGTCGTCATAATTTATTAACGTATCATTGACAAAAATCTTAGACTGTGACGACCAAAATATGTTATTATTCCATGCATCATCAAACGACTCGCGTATTTTATCCATCGACAGACCAAAATAAACGGAGCGAAGTTAGGGCCAAATGAATATTAACAAGCCACAAAAAAAATGGTGCGAGAGGTTTTAACAATTGGCACGATTAGTAACATGCAAAATTTTAACTAACCTTTCGTTTAACCCTTTTCAAAGCAATTCCATTCACACGTGTTTAGACCCTTCTTTCGAATTTAAATACCAACGAGGCTTATATATATTATTATACGCATGTAAGGAACAAAAAAGCGAGACAACAACAAATTAACACGACCGCAACATAAACTTTTAAAAAAAACAGATTTCTACATGTATGGTTTATATAATATATAACTGATTCATTCGACCCCACACATCCTACATACATTCAACTTCTCAAACTCAAAATGTTATGATTAGTATGCATGATTATCGTTCATCTGATCTCATTTCACCATTTTAAAAAATAGATTTACATGCATGCATATGACTATATTTATATTATTCTTCATCATATTTAATTTATATTATACTTCATCATATTTAAACACAAGGACTAACTATATTAAGCTCATGCATATGACTTCTTCCATTCATATAACCGTATAGCAGAAAACTTGGCTGAAATCGACTCGCACCGTTTATATTATTTCTGAATCAAAAAAGTTCCAAATTAACATGCATGCTTAACACTCTTGTTCGAATTAAAAATCATTCGTTAAACCCTCTGTGTTTATATGCGGTTCGAAAACAATTTCACAACAAGTTCTATTTCTTGTCTTAATCCATGCAAACCTTAAAAACACCCACGTTTTAATCTCTTTGAATTCTAATTCGACTAATGTATGTTGTTGTAATACGTCTTTAACCCGAGCCACAAATAAACAAACATTCGAGACAACCAAAATACGCATGACCAGATTCATATAATCGATTAAATGGGTTTATTAGTCATTATTTTATGTGAGCGTTTATATAGAAACATGTGATAGCCGATTCTGAAACAATAACAAAATCGACTAGGAGGCAATTTAAAAGAGAATCGAACAAGGAAATCATACCATACCCTCGTAGTCACGACACACGAACAAGAAGGACACCACACGATCGAAAACAAGCCTTCTACCCACGTCGAATACCAAACGGTACCTCGCTCCCCTCGATAGCAATAAACCCCACGAATAAGTACTCTCTTTTTAACCAGAATTCCTCGTCTAACTTACCACCAATATCACGATCAAACCTCCTTCTTTGTAATTGATTTCGAATGAGAATGAAAGGATTAAAAGGCAGCCGCAGGTTGTGTTGTGTTTAGAGTTTTAGGGTTATCAAAATGTGTTGAATGAAAAAGGTAAGTGAGGTGTACGGTTTTAATAATAACCATGTAGAGAGAAAAAGTGAAAATAAGATACCGAGTTTCATGGGATTGAGATTGATTTCTTCCAAAATTAAATTAATAATATACTTGGTCCAGTTTGTAGTTTTGATTCATACGTGACATGAAAATTCGGCCCATATAGTATTTTTAGACGTGTACATGTTTTTAAACAATTGTGACATAACATAGTTTATCATCTCATAAATATTATAGGTTCCACATGTCGCTAAATGTTCAAGTATTATCATATAAATACTTTGGTTATAATCATTATTCGTTCTTCAAAAGTTTAAAATTTATAGGGGTATTTTGGGTATCTCAAATGTTCAAAATTTCTTGGTTTTACACTTTGCCCCCCTTTGCGCCTTAGTGCGCCTTGAGCCTTTCAGAACATTGACCACAACACATGGATTTATAGTAGTTTGGTAACGAAGCACCTCTTCGCGCTACTCCACTCATCGAGTCTCTTACTCAAGATTTCACTTCACTGTGTCAACAAACTCCCTTGTGGCGGAGAAAACCTTACACACCTTTGCTTACACCAATTAACGACTAAAAGAAAAATGTCGAGTTCTAATCATAGCTAGAACCAATCTCACGACTTCTTCACAACGTCTTCACCACTACAATCTACTTACTTACACTTAGATCTACTTATTACAAATACTTTACAAAACTTCAAAACAATGTCAACTAAACTACAATACTTCTTCACTTGTTGTTAAAGGAGTATTCTTCTCTTGCACTTGAATGGTTGAAGCTTGAATCACTTGGAAACAAAAGCTTAAGATTATATAATCAAAAGATTTAGAAAGATATGTAGGAAGGATAAAATCAAAAAGTTTGGAGTGCAAAAGGTGAGAAAAATGTCAGGAATAGTCCAGTATTTACAGGCAAAGCTAAGGAGCTGAGGAGCGTGGCCGGTCCCTCTAAAGTTTGGCCGACCCCCTTAAAGTTTAAGGGGGCGGCCCTTATATTTAAGGAAGCCGCCCACCCCCAACGGCTCTCACCTTTGTCTTTACTGGGGAAGGTTTTTCTGAAACATTTTTGCCATTTTTTTGTTGAAAATTAGAATTCATATATTTAAAATATGCTTAAAATGCGCTTAATATATCAAAATTTAAAATTTTTAGCATGTTTTTGTTTAAGTCTAAATTACATAGCCGCACACATAACATTACTTTTTGCCAAAAATAAAAACTTTAGTGTGCTGGTGACTTGTAAACTTTAGAACTTGGCTTGTATACTATTCGAGACCACCATAATGAGTATTATCGATATAATTGGAGTGACTTGTCTAACTTGGTAAAATTCTAGGATTACACCCAAAAAGCCTTTATATGTTATGTGATATTAACTAACTACACCGGTTAGTTAACCCCCGTATAAACCCTTTTGTTACTCTCACTTTTAGAGTAAGATACCCCTAGAAAAACCCTCAGAGCCATTCCTTTAGTTTCTTACACCTTTGTTAAAATGCTTCGTTACACCCTTACACCTTAGTTTACCCTGTAGATTGAAATCCGTGGTTAGTTACTTTAGGCAAAGTGTGTTTCCTTACATTACCTGTGTCCGCGTGTGCAATTCATTATCTTTGGTTAGGTCGGGAAATTACACAATGCAATTGGAGTGAAAGTACATGTTGTATATTTTTAGTTGTTTTCGTGTGTTTACTACTTTCACTATTATAGTTATTTCTAAGTTATGAAAAGTATGGAAAAATTATCTGGAAAAATCGTGATAGAAAAAGTTGTGAAATTTTACACAAGTAAAAAAAATCAAAAAAATAGAAAACAAAAAAGAAAGAAGAAAAAGTTGGAAGTTTGTTTTAGCCAACTTATGTAAAGTTTTGTAAAAGTGGGAAATATCACCACTAATTGTTGTTGTATATTATATTTATGATTGAATGGGAGTTGGCTGTTACGGGAACGCCAACTAAGGTTATTCTTTGTTTAAGATTTTATTGAGTATTATTCGTGTCTACCTAAAGCGTGATTTACATGAGTCAAAAGCGTGAGTTATTCAAGGATTTGAGTCTTATTCATGGGATGGTTGGGAAAGTAATTAACCACATTTAGGATTTTAATCCATTTGTTTTGTTCATTTTTATTTTACACCAATTTATTTCCCAAATATTATCCATACCCTATATCATTCTTCATCCGAATCTTTGATTTATTGAGATTAGTGATTTGAGCAATCTTAAGTATCGTAATCGTGGATTCGGTTATGTATTTATGATATTGTCGCCCTTTTTAAGCAATTGCGAGTATCGTGGTCGTGGATTCGATCATGTATTCGTGATTTTGTCTCCTTTTCTGGAATATGAGATCGATAGAGATTAAAAATGATGATCAACCCTTAACCAACTAACCCATTTTACCGCTTTAGACTTGTTACTCCTTGGCTTTAGTGGGGGAGATGCGTATACTTGTCAAGCTTATGATAGAATATTCGTCACAACTAGCAACTAAACGATTTAGAATTGTTTTATATTGAAAGATTATTTTGTTTCTACCTCGTTAAGTGCTTGGTTGTGTGATTATGATAAAACGTATATGTGCTTAACTATTAAAAACAAATCCTAATACCTTTTAGGATACATTTTCATAAAATTAAATCTAAGGTTTACTTGGGGACAAGTAAAGTTCAAGTGGGGGGATATTTGATGAACTCAAATAAATACATTTTATTATCATCACTTATCCTATTTATTTAACTTGTTTTACTTTATTATGTATGAGAATCGGTGCTTTAATGTTTACTGTAGTGATTCTCAGGTAAAAATAGGTAAAAGGTAAAACTTGGCAATTTTGGACAAATTATGGAGCAAAATGAGCAAGATGTCAAAAATCTACTGAAACCCAGAAGATGCGCCGTATCTCACTCAACAGATACGCCACAATATCATACTTAGATGAATTCAAAGACCATTGCCTGACTTTGAAGAATGCGCCGCATTATACCATGCGCCGCATATAAAACTCTGGTCAAAGAAGAAGATCAAGCTCGTTCTACTCCAGATATGCCGCATCACACAATTGACATACGGCATATCACTATCAAGACTTCACCAGAAACAATCCAAGACAACTGAAGGATATTCGCCGCATAAAGATTCAAGTTACGCCGCATCTGAAGGCGGTGTACGATTATTCCAGAATATAATAAGCTTGGACCCCACGCGAAGATCAGTCACTGCGCCGCATCTGATCATTACATGCGCCACATCGAACCCTCAGACAGAAACTATAAATACCCCAAGACCTAGACAAATTTTATGTGCACCATAGCCCTAAGGAGCCAAATTCAGACGAACAAGCAACACAAGACACACCCCAAACGAAGATCTTAGAGCTGTAAGAAGGTCCTGCATATATTTAATTCATTAAGTAGTTTTGTTTTATTGTAATAGTAAGCTTTAATTCATTAGGATTGATGGCCGGTAGTTTGTGAGTACGCAAAATCAAATGCCCGCCTTAAAATTGCTTTCCCATCGATTAAAGTTTATATGTTTGATGTCTTTGGTGAATTTATATTAGTGCATTGAATACCTCTATGTCTAGCTGAGCACTGCTTGGGCCGCCATACCCCTTCCTCGCCTGTTTACTCCGATGTCTTTGGATAAATAGGATATTTATAATTAATCATTAAGGGTTTACTCGCCGATATAATGAAACCAATGAGTACGGATTAACTTTATACACTTCATATAAAACTAGCAATAAAACAAGTGGCAAGGTGCTTAATTATCAGGACAGCTCTTCTTATTGTCTCTATTATCTATCTATGTACGTGTATGCTATTCGCTGATTTGTTCTCATTAGTATTTACTGTTTAATTAAAATAACCGAACTGTGCCAGTCTCTCAGGCTGAAACCCCTTTCGTTAGATTAGACTGTAAAACTAACTTAGATATTAAAATACTGATTAGGATAACTAAATAATATGTTCCACTCTTAGTGATCGACACTCTGCTTACCATTATATACAAACTGACCGGGTACACTGCTCGTTAAGTATGTGTGTTATTGATAAGTCGGCTAAATATAAATGTAAAACTTGAATAGGCATTAACACTGCTAAACTGCAACGACACATCACGTGCATCATATACCACGGAACTTGGTTAGATTAACTTTGTAGTTAACCTTAATCAAGTAAAAGGGACCAACAAGTGGTATCAGAGCCTCTGGTTTATAAAACTTTTAAAATAGAGTGCTCAAAGTTTTTAAAATCAAGATCCTACTATGGCTAAAAATGATGTACCCCAACTTGCCGATAAAAAGGGAGGAAGCTACACTGCTACTGCTCCCCGACTTGAAGTTGGTAAATTTAACAAATGGAAAAAGCGAATGCTTTGCTACCTAACTGGGATGGAAACTTATTACATTAATCTCATTAATGAAGGTCCATATGTCCCTAAGACTACTGAAGGTTTAGTTAAACCTAAAGCTCAGTGGACTATAGATGAGAGAAGGGTGGTCAACCAAGACCATTGCCTGAAAAGCATCATTATATCATGTCTCCCTGACGATATAATGGAATCAGTCATAAATTGTCCAACTGTCAAACAGACCTGGACTGACTTGAAATTGGTAAATTTAACAAATGGAAAAAGCGAATGCTTTGCTACCTGACTGGGATGGAAACTTATTACATTAATCTCATTAATGAAGGTCCATATGTCCCTAAGACTACTGAAGGTTTAGTTAAACCTAAAGCTCAGTGGACTATAGATGAGAGAAGGGTGGTCAACCAAGACCATTGCCTGAAAAGCATCATTATATCATGTCTCCCTGACGATATAATGGAATCAGTCATAAATTGTCCAACTGTCAAACAGACCTGGACTGACTTGAAATTGGTAAATTTAACAAATGGAAAAAGCGAATGCTTTGCTACCTGACTGGGATGGAAACTTATTACATTAATCTCATTAATGAAGGTCCATATGTCCCTAAGACTACTGAAGGTTTAGTTAAACCTAAAGCTCAGTGGACTATAGATGAGAGAAGGGTGGTCAACCAAGACCAATGCCTGAAAAGCATCATTATATCATGTCTCCCTGACGATATAATGGAATCATTCATAAATTGTCCAACTGTCAAACAGACCTGGACTGACTTGGTTCATAGCTTTGAAGGTCCCTCAGTATCAAGGAAAACAAGATCATGGACCTGAAACTTGAGTACAATACTTTCAGGGCCAATGACTCTGAAAGTCTCTTAGAGACCTATACCCGCTATAAGACCTTCTCAATAAACTGACCAACGATGGTGTCACCTTGTCTAAGCATGAAATCAATGTTGGCTTTGTCAACAGTCTCCCTGAGAGATGGCTAAACTTCTGTCAGGGTATGAGAATTGCAAATCACCTTTAAAATCTTGAGCTTCCTGAAATTTATGGAAAGTACCTCTATGAGGACAACTTGATCTCTAGGAGATACTCTGAGACCATTAAAAGCTCAAGAAATCAAAAAGACCCTGACTGCTTCACCCATATCCACTACTTTCTATTCTAATGGTATCGTGCAAAATTTCCAAGAAAACTCTGATGATGAGGCTGATGGGAGGAGTAGTGAGGAGTATTTAAATGATTTGCAAAACGAATTTCAAGAAAGAGCACTCCTTGCTAACTCAAAATGTTTTATCAAAAGAAACAAAAGTTTTTCTAATGCAAAGTCAAATGAAAATGTTGAATGTAATTGACCATAATCCTCTCTCTTTCTCTTTCTTCCCTGGCGATTGTGGCGAAATCACCAAAACCCTAAAATATTCAATCAATAATCGTTTTATTGATTGAATCTTCCACCTTCTAAATCTGTAATTCCTCTTGTAATACATCTTTAATAAACTTTCTGATATGCCTATTGAAAATAATAAACCCCATATCCACTCGTTAAAGAGTTTTATGAGCTTACCGGGATGTCACCGGATAAGGTCCATGTTTCGAAATCGGGTGTTCCTGTATCCAAGTTGAAGGAGGGTAAAGTTCGAAGGCACCGACATTGCATCAAAATTGGGGTTTCTTCCCCTGGATCTGCATCTGTTGGTGTTGGATCTATCTTAAGGAACCTTCATTCATCTAAGGCTTCTGGTAAGTCTAGAAAGCATCTGGAATCTTCTCCTATGGATGATAGGGGAGGTAAACGTGTTATTAAGAGTCCTAATAGTGATGTTAATGGTATGAAGTCTGGTTCTATTGATTCTAATCTTAAATTTGAAATAGGTAGTATTTATGATAACAAAACAAGTACTAAGCCTGTTGATTCTAGTGGTAAGGCTTTGGTCAAATCTGTTGTTGATCCTATCAGTACTGTTAATGGTAATGATGGGTCCTTCATTAATCAGCCTCTTGATGTTAGTTCCATTCATAGGAACTGTGGTCTTGAAACTAGCCCTAATAACCCTTGTGCTGGTGATGTAGATAATATTAGTGGTTGTGAGACTGGTTACAGAGAAAGCACAGTTGGAGGTAAGACTGGTTTAGTTTTTGGTGAGCAAATAGCAGGTTCAAGTGTTAGAAACGAGCACACTAGCATGGAAGGTGTAGTAAACATTGGTGGTGCTTGTTCAAACAACTTGGATGGTATTGCTTGTAACAAGGAGAGTATGGATTTTGAATTTCGAAAGAATGACAAAAGTGATGGTATACTTAAAAAACCTAGTATTCCTTTGCTTAGTGTGCAATTTGGTAAGAATGCGCTTGTTAATCCTTTCATTAAGAAAGCTGCTTCTAATAGTAAGATTGGCAATTGGAGTGCTGGATTAGGGAATGCTTTTGGTTCTACTATCCTGTCAAATCAGTATTCAGCTGTTGGAGATAGGTTCGCTAAGAAGCTTAAGAAGGGGACTGAGGAAATGGCTCTTAAAATGGAATATACACTTGGTTTTGTATCTGTCCAAGAAAATGGGAATAGAAGGATTGAGTTCACTGCTGAGGAGGTGTATAAAGGTGGCCAAGCCTGTTCGTTGCAGCTTTATGGGTACTTTGTGGGAACATCCATGGATTACAGAGTTGTTAGATCTAATTTGATGAGAATGTGGAGGGTATATGATATAGAAGATATTACCAAGACTAATAAAGGTGTGTACTATTTTATGTTCAAAAGTGAAGAAGGGATGAAGAATGTTTTAGATAGTGGGCCATGGATGGTTCAAAATATCCCATTGGTGTTAAACATATGAGAACCTAGGATGTGGTTGGAGAAGACTGAACCCACTACAATGCCTATATGGGTATGTGTGTACAACATTCCCATGGAATTTTGTAATGGGAGTAGCATAGGTAAGATTATGAGTGGTATAGGAAGACCTATGATCATGGATAAGATGACCAAAGAAAGGTGTCTGAAAAAGGCTGGGAAATTGGATTTTGCAAGGGTTTTAGTTGAGGTTTCAGCTGAGGAAGACCTTCCTAATGTCTTGGAGGTTTCAGCCTGCAAGGGTTGGTTAACTGGAAGTTAAATACCAGTGGAAACCACCCCTTTGCACTTTTGGTAAAACTTTTGGTCACAACACTGTTTGTTGTAAGAGTAGGCCAAGAAAAGAAGAAGAGATTGCTGCCAATATAATTAAGGAAGCTATTATGATGAAAGATTCAAGGGTGTCTAAGGGTAAGGATGTTGTTGTTGATGATGAGGGGTTTTCTGTTTTTGGTAAGAAGAATAGATTTGTGGTCAATAATTCTTTTTTTGCTCCAACAAAGCCTGGGTATGATAGAAATGCAGGTGGTGGTAACAACATTAGTAGTAAGCAGGGTGTGCTGAATAGGAATACTGATAGTAATGGTAGGAGTAATTTGGCTTCTCTAAGGCAAAGCAATTCATAATCTGGTACTTTCTCTTCTCGTCCATTAAATAATGTAAAATCTCAGAGCAATGGGAGTGATAAACATGGTAAAGTTCAGTACAATGCTAAGAGTAACTTGGGTGGCAATCATACTTTTGGTTCTGGTCAGAAGACTCAAAAGAAGAATGTTACTACAGAGGATATCACTTCTGCACACGCTACTGCGGTTAAATCCCATAATACAGGTAATGGCAAAAAATCTTTACATCAGCTTAGTCAAGATCCTAATTATAAACCTAAAGTGCTTACTAGGGGTTCAAATTCTAATAGTAGTCCTAGTAGTTGTAATAATGAAAATATCCCTATAAGTAACTCTTTTAGTGTTTTGATTAATGAGGAGATGCTTGAGGGTAAAGATTTACATGAAAAGTTTGACAGTAAAGTATGGTCTGATTTGAAAAGTGAAGTTAATGTGCTCATGGAAGCTGGTATTTATCCTTCTAAGGCTATTAGGATGGATTGGTCTTTGCAACAAATGGATTATTTTTATAAAAATTGCCATAAGTTTATGTTGGATCCCATTAGTGAAGATGTTGAAGATGTTCAATCTGAAACTGATGGTGTTGCTGGTAATATGAAACCTGAATATGTGGTTGATGCTGCTGATGATATGGGTAATAGTGCAGCTTCTAATGAGAATGTTATTAATGGGGTTTAAAGCGTTTGCATGGAATGTGAGGGGTTTAAATAACTCCATTAACCAGGATCAAGTTATTGAACTTCTGAGAGAAGATAATTATAGTTTGTGTGGCCTGTTGGAAACTCATGTTAAAGGTAAGAAGTTGGCTAAGATCTGTAATCGTGTGCTTGGTCAATGGCAATGGGTATCTAATAATGGTTCTTGTACTGGTGGCACTAGAATTATTGATGGATGGGATGCAAATTGTATAAATGTGATAGTTTTGGAACAAACAGCTCAAGTTATTCATTGTTATGTTGAACCACTTAACGGTGATAAGAGTTTGTTAGGATCACGTTTTACGTAATCTCTCATGTCTCGGTCATTTCAACAATATGTAATAATTTGCTAGTTTATCTATCTTACTTATGTTTATGGATTAAGTTATGTAAATGTCCAATGGGCCTCTAAAGCCCACGTTTAGCAAGATAGGAAGGGAAGGGAGTGTTGCCCTAGACCTTGCCTATAAATACTAAGCTCATGTAAACATAACAATTGTTGGTTATTTCATTTCATTAGAGAAACTCTTGCACTTTCATCTTTCATATTGATTTAATCAACCAATCTTTATTCTCATCTTATTTCTACCTAAATCTACACTTGTTTTTACAATATGGTGACCTAACAAGTGGTATCAATCGCTAGAAGAAGGTGTAAACTTTTTTTTTGTTTCATTTGATCCATAAACCTTGTTTTTACTCGTTATTTTTTCGAAAAATCTTGCTACTTTCTTGTTTGTTTCGTGTTTATATCACATCCTTGTTTTCAAACTTGTGCTACAAACTCAAACAACCAACAAAGTCTCAAAAATTTTTCAAAAACCTTGATTCGTACACTTGTACTATTTTTCGAGATCTCTGAAATTTTTGAAAAGTGGTTCAAGTTTGCAACTTTCTTTAAGATTTCATCATTTTAAGGTTAGTTGTACAAGAATCTTGGATTAAAAACGTGTTTTTTGATTGCTTTTAACAAAAACAAAAATCTACCTATTTTTGGCCTTTTATCGAGAACCCTAAAACCCCAAACTTTCGAGAACACATTTCATTGCTCCATAAGTGTTACCGTTGCTTACTCAGTGCTTTTCTCTCTTGTATAAGAAAGTAAACACTTCGACTAGTTGAATATTTTCGTTATTGTATAATCTCGAAAATTTTGGACTTTTTTTTCGAAATCTTGAAAACTTTCGAGAACACAACATAGTTATCGAGAACTCTTTCTGTTTTCAAAAAATTGTGTAGTTTTCGAAATCCTTTTTCAAATATTTCGAGAACTTTGTTGGTTTCATAAGATTCTGTGATCTCGATAATTTACCTTTTATCAAGAACACGTTTTCGAGATCTTTTATCGAGAACCTTGAACATTTACGAGAACTCATAAATTTTTCGAGATCCTCCAAACTTTTCGAGAAAATTTGGACTTTGACTAACTTTCGAGAATTTCAACATACTAAGTTTCGAGAACACACTTGGGATAGTTTTAGAGAATTGGCTTAACATTTATACCTTCTACAAGATCCATCTACACACAAGTCTTTCATCATGTCTCAACCTCCGTACTACAACTTTCATCAACAACAACCGTATCATCAAACACAACAGTTTTGTCAACAACAACAGCAGTATCAACAACAACAACCTCCACAATCATATCCATATCATCAAATGATCTCTTAACAACATGTCATGATGCATCAACATCAACAACTACCTCAACCTCAACCATTTCCTATGCAACAAATCACTCCACCGTCGAAACAAACTCATTGGTTTGACCAAAGGCGTGAAGTCATCACTACTCAACAATCAAGGCATGAAGCAGGTTCACTTGACACACCACCAATGCTCACACCCGGTAACTATGTACAGTGGTCAAGTCGATTCCTATGATTTCTTGAACTCAAGAAACCACATGGTAAATACATGAGGAAAGTAATCACTGAAGGTCCGTTTGTGACACCGACTAACTTTGTCCCCGGTGATCTAAATGCTGATCCACCCAGACCTGATTCACGAACACCTCTTACTGACGCTCAACTCACTGCTGAACAACTCCTTCACAAAGAAGCAGATGAATATGCTATGATCTATATTCTTCAAGGCATACCAAATCCGATCTTTCGAAATGTTGATGCTCAGAAAACAGCTAAGGCTATGTGGGAACACGTTCATTTTCTAATGGGAAGGTACTCAATTGAATCAAGAGGACATGGAATCCAAACTTTATATGGAATACACACACTTCATGATTGAGCCAATGGAATCACTTGAGTCATATTACCAACGCTTCACGAACATCATTAATGACCTCGATAGACATAATATCATCCTACCAAAGATTGCTATCAACATGAAGTTTTTAGGATGTCTCGGTCCTGATTGGCAGAAGTATGTGACGTTTGTTCGACAAGCAAAGAATCTTCATGATACACCATATGGTTTATTGTATGACTATCTGAAACACCATCAACATGAAGTGGACAAAGATCGCGCTCTCAGAGGGAACTACTCATAGCCTCCACCTACAAACTCTTTGCCGCTCGTTGCTCAATCACATGTTCCTCCTCCTCCACTACAAAACCATGTTTATCCTCCCGAACAGGCTTATCTCAACTACCCATCTCAAACCCAAACACCTCAATACTCATCTTATGATTCCTCAATGCAACCTCCTGCAAATCAATTTGCCTCTTATGACAACAATGATACCTTGTATACACAAAACACTGCTAATGATGATGATGATGGTGAGGACTTCAACAGTCTTAACCAAGGAATTGCACTAATTGCTCGAGCTTTCAGCAAATTTTCAAACAAATCCAACAATCGTCTTCGCACATCCTCCAACACAAGGAATCAAGCTGTCATTCACGATGGTCGCGTTGAAGTTTAGAATCGTAACAGTAAGATTTGGATCGGGTGGTTATATGGGTAACTCAAATTCTGGTCAACGGTTTAATAACAATGGAGGATTTAGGAACAATGGTGGTGTCCCTCAGAAAAAGGCTGAACTTGTTGAAACTGGGAATACTGAATCAGGGAATACAGTCATCAGATGCTACAACTGCAATGGGATAGGTCACTTGGCAACTGCATGTCCTTCACCACGAACTCAAGGCAGCAAGTATCACAAGCAGGCATTACTCCTAGCTCTCAAAGATGAAGCCCGTGGCAACAATCATGCTAACGGCAACATGTTNTTGAAACTGGGAATACTGAATCAGGGAATACAGTCATCAGATGCTACAACTGCAATGGGATAGGTCACTTGGCAACTGCATGTCCTTCACCACGAACTCAAGGCAGCAAGTATCACAAGCAGGCATTACTCCTAGCTCTCAAAGATGAAGCCCGTGGCAACAATCATGCTAACGGCAACATGTTAGGATCACGTTTTACGTAATCTCTCAAGTCTCGGTCAATTCTACTAAATGTAATAGGTTGCTAGCTTATTTATATTTGTTATGTTATGTATTAAGTTAAGTAAATGTCCAATGGGCCTCCAAAGCCCACGACATGCAACATAGGAAGGGAAGGGAGTGTTGCCCTAGACCTTTCCTATAAATACTAAGCTCATGTAAACATAACAATTGTTGGCTATTTCATTATCTTTAAGGAAACTCTTGCACTTTCATCTTTCATATTGATTTAAGCAACCAAACTCTATTCTCATCTCATTTCTTACAAAATCAATACTTGTGTTTACAATATGGTGATGTAATAAGTGGTATCAATTGCTAGAAGAGGGTATTTCTTTGGTTTTGAATTCGTACGCCATATATCTTGTTTTTTTAATTCGTTATTTTTGTTAAAAAGTTAAAATCTTTTGCTTGGTTTTTGATTTCTAACACACCTTTACTTCTAAACTTGTGTTACAAATCATTACAAACAAAAAATTTCAACTTTTTCATCAAAAATCAAAAATTTCGAATTTTGTACTATTTTTCGAAAACATAAAAATTTTTGAAAAATTTGTAAATTTTGCAACTTCCTTTAAGATTTCATCATTCTAAAGCTAGTTGTACAAGAATCTTGGGTTAAAAACTCGTGCTTGGTGTGCTTTATTCAAAAACAAAATTTGGCCTATTTTCGAGAACTCTAAGCCCTTAACTTTCGAGAACACGTAGACTTGCTCCATTTGTGTTACCGTTGCTTACTCAGTGTTTTTCTCTCTTGTATAAGAAAGAAAACACTTCGACTCGTTGGATATTTTCGTTATTGTATAATCTCGAAAATTTTTGGACCCTTTTTCGAAATCTTGAAAGTTTTCGAGAACTCACATTTTTTATCGAGAACTCTCTTTGTTTCCGACAATTTTGTTGTTTTCGAAATCCTTTCACAAATTTTTCGAGAACTTTGTTGATTTCACAAGTTTGGGTGATCTCGATAATTTGCATTTTATCGAGAACCTGTTTTCGAAATCCTTTTATCGAGAACCTTGGATATTTTCGAGAACACACAATATTTTCGAGATCACATCAAAATTTCGAGAACACTTTGGCCTTTGACTGACTTTCGAGATATTCAACATACAAAGTTTCGAGAACACATTTGGGATAGTTTTCGAGAATTGGCATAACATTTATATCTTCTACAAGATCCATTTACACACAAGTATTTCATCATGTCTCAACCACCGTATTACAACTTTCATCAACAACAACCGTATCATCAAACACAACAGTTTCGTCAACAACAACAACCTCCACAATCATATCCATATCATCAAATGATCTCTCAACAACATGTCATGATGCATCAACATCAACAACTACCTCAACCTCCACCTTTTCCCATGCAAAAAAACACTCCACCATCGAAACAAACTCATTGGTTTGACCAAATGTGTGAAGTCATCACTACTCAACAATCAAGGCATGAAGCAGGTTCACTTGACACACCACCAATGCTCACACCCGGTAATTATGTACAATGGTCAAGTCGATTCCTACGATTTCTTGAACTCAAGAAACCACATGGCAAATACATGAGGAAAGTAATCACTGAAGGTCCGTTTGAAAAACCGACTAACTTTGTCCCTGGTGATCTAAATGATGATCCACCCAGACCTGATTTACGAAGACCTCTTACTGACGCTCAACTCACTGCTGAACAAATACTTCACAAAGAATCAGATGAATATGCTATGATCTATATTCTTCAAGGAATACCAAATCCGATCTTTCGCAGTGTTGATGCTCAGAAAACAGCTAAGGCTATGTGGGAACATGTTCATCTCCTAATGGAAGGTACTCAATTGAATTAAGAGGACATGGAATCCAAACTTTATATGGAATACACACACTTCATGATTGNCTCACTGCTGAACAAATACTTCACAAAGAATCAGATGAATATGCTATGATCTATATTCTTCAAGGAATACCAAATCCGATCTTTCGCAGTGTTGATGCTCAGAAAACAGCTAAGGCTATGTGGGAACATGTTCATCTCCTAATGGAAGGTACTCAATTGAATTAAGAGGACATGGAATCCAAACTTTATATGGAATACACACACTTCATGATTGAGCCAATGGAATCACTTGAGTCATATTACCACCGCTTCACGAACATCATTAATGACCACGACAGACATAACATCATTCTACCAAAGATTGCTATCAACATGAAGTTTTTAGGATGTCTCGGTCCCGATTGGCAGAAGTATGTGACGTTTGTTCGACAAGCAAAGAATCTTCATGAGACACCATATGGTTTGTTGTATGACTATATGAAACACCATCAACATGAAGTGGACAAAGATCGCGCTCTCAGAGGAAACTACTCACAGCCTCCACCTACAAACTCTTTGGCGCTTGTTGCTCAATCACATGTTCCTTCTCCACCACTACAAAACCATGTTTATCCTCCAGAACAGGCTTATCTCAACTACCCATCTCACACCCAAACACCTCAATACTCATCCTATGATTCCTCAATGCAACCTCCTGCAAGTCAATTTGCCTCTTATGACAACAATGATACCTTGAATACACACAACACTACTAATGATGATGATGAGGACTTCAACAATCTTAACCAAGGAATTGCACTAATTGCTCGAGCTTTCACCAAATTTTTAAACAAGTCCAACAATCGTCTTCGCACATCTTCCAACACAAGGAATCAAGCTGTCATTTACGATGGTCGCGTTGAAGTTCAGAATCGTAACGGTGGAAGATTTGGATCAGGTGGTTATATGGGTAGCTCTAATTATGGACAATGGTTTAATAACAATGGAGGATTCAGGAACAATGGTGGTGTCCCTCAGAAAAAGGCTGAACTTGTTGAAACCAGGAATACTGAATCAGGGAATACAGTCATCAGATGCTACAACTGCAATGGGATAGGTCACTTGGCAACTGCATGTCCTTCACCACGTACTCAAGGCAGCAAGTATCACAAGCAAGCATTACTCCTAGCACTCAAAGATGAAGCCCATGGCAACAACAATGCTAAAGACAACAGCTTCATGGCCAATGCACATTCTGATGATGACATGGAAGATCTGGAAGCAAATGCTGCTGTTATGCTCATGGCCAACATGCATGAACTCCACATAAGTTACTCGGGCCCAGTATATGATACTGATGGTCAATCTCAGGTAACTGATCTTAACTCATGCCTGATACATGAAATTGCCTTCCCATCTGCATCTGCATCTAACAAGGAACAAGGAGTTCAAAATGATTGATGCGTGGTTTTGTAACCTTACAACAGGTTTTACCTCTCGAGGGATCTCAAGAGGCTTACAACCCCACCAGGCAGTGTACCTGACTGATGTAGTATAGGATAGTGGTAAGTACGGGGGATTGATCGTTCTCTCACAGGGAATAGTGTTCGTTAGGATAGAAAAACTACTCTAATAGGTCTAAGGGTGGAAGGAAGATTCTTTTTGTATTTTTATATTTTTATGCAAGCAAGTAAAATCTCGGTTTTGGAAGAAGGGCGGAATTAGTTGCTAGTCAACTAACCCAAGTTTACTACTTATGCAAATTAAAATAAAATAAATATCTAAACTATTGTGGTTGTGAAAACAATATGGAGAAAGTTGTGTTTACTTAGATTTCATTACTCCCTAACTATCTTTTACCGGTTAATTGATATGTATGTTACTTGTGTGGATGAAGGGTGTATTCCTAATAACTCATGGAGTGGCATACATATCTCTCCAATTCTATGAGCTCTTATCTCGCCCTATGCCATGCACGGCACAACCATAGGGGTTGTAAACAGTGGCTCATGCGTTAAATACTACCTTAATAGCCTAGTATGCCTTGGCTACATGTTTCCCAAGACGTTCAAGCACGTTACCATAAAGGAGGTTGGCCAGTTTTCTTGAGCCTAACATTGATGGAACAATCATCCCAACAAACAACAACACACACCAATCAACCAATAATTAATAGTTAGGTTTCATTAGATCTAAGCAAACACTAGAGAATTTAGCTACACATGTTAATTAAAAGACAAGCAAAAGAGATAATCAACCAACACATAGACATATTGATTGAATTAAAGTGAAGACTTATCTTTAATTAAGCATGAGGGTTCCAAGGGTTGGAAACCCTAAAAAGTACAGAAAATTCGTCTTTAGGGTTTGCCCTAAAAGTTCTCCACAAAGTTCCACACTAATGAATGAAAATTAGAAAACTATATATAGATTTTACACTCTGACGGCGTCAGGTTATAAGGGCTGACGCCGTCAGCTCGCCGCCATTAGGTTTCTCGGATGGCCTAGATCCACTTCTGACGCCGTCACCTTATAAAACCTTCTAGGCCGTCACTCTTTAAAATAACTCCTGACGGCCTATAATTCCTAACACCTGACGGCGTCAGGTGTTAAATCCTCTGGCCCGTCATTTGAAAATTGGATTCCACTCTTTTGTCAAGACTTTCTGACAGCGTCACCTTATGACTTCTGACGCCGTCAGGTTGTAAATCACCATATTTTGAGACTTTGTCGTTTTCTTCATTTTTATGCTCCAAAAACGTTCGAATATGCATGTTTCCCAGAATTCTTCTCAAAAGTACCTAAAATGACAAAAGGAACGATTTAGGGCAATATTTGATCACATTTACACGAATTAGGGCTTAAATGACCCCCTAAAAGCGTAACACTTTTCGTCTCATCAATGATTCATTGTTATCTACACACACGAATACTCAAATGAACACAAAAGTTATATTTGATGATTATGATCAAATTAACTCGGTTGTCACATTTGATGATTCGGATACTAATCATGTAAATGATAACAACGCTCACGTTGAACATCTTGATCCTTTGTCTGGTCTAGATACAGAACTTCAGACCCTTCTCATGACTAGTCAATCTCAGAATATTAAATGTCAAGAGCTAAATGCTAGATTGAAAGAGAAAAATGCATTATTAACTAGGGATATTGAGTCCGTATGTTTTTCTTCTTTCTTTTTCATATTTTTTTTGTATTTTTCTTGATTTTTCGATTTTTTTTCATACACTCTTGCCCTACCATCCAAAATACATAATAGGGGAGTTGCATTCCCCTTACACTTGAATCTTTACATAACTTTACAATCACTATTCTAATGACTCGACTTAAGATAATCGAAAAACTTGGGGCACTTTTAAAATATTTAGCACGTATGGGGGTAATAATGTTGTTCTTCCCCATTACTTCATTACACTAGTACTTTACCCATGAGTCCCAATCGTCCCAAAACAATATGTACAAGGATATGACTTAACTTAGCAACCATGTAATTGACCGAATAATTAACAAAGGCTTTAACAAATGTTTTCACAATAATGCACCAAAGGTGGGTGCATACAAGGTAGGCTAAGGCGATTTGGGTGTACATTTCGTGGGGTG
>LBNU01022210.1:44591-61577 GCA_014162995.1 Artemisia annua | reverse complement strand
GTTTGGGATGGTAATTTAAGTTTTATATGAAAACTTAAATTAGTATATTAATTAGTAAAAAGTTTACAAGTTAATGAAACTATAAGTTTATATTATTGTCGGGTTTTATAAAATAAAGGTTTTAGAAATCGAAGTATAAGTCGGGAGTTTCATAAATTTACGCATGACGCGTCCGTTTATATAACACTTCCAAGTCAATAAAATTAAAATTTTCAACTATATATCCCGACAATTATATAATGCAAACAATTCTTTATTAGTTTAATATGCATTAATTGGATATTTAGGTCCGCTACGAGTTTAATATATTAAATTCGTGATGAGTCTAATATATTACAATTCGTCTCTAGTCCCAAATGTCCAATATGAGTCAATTTGTCCAATGTTATAATTCAATATACATCCAAGCGTCACGTTATAATCCGAATATTTAACCCGATAAGTATCCGTNTTACAAGGGTGCGTTTGTTATTGTGATTGGGCCACAAGCCCAATACTTGGGGTGTATCTAAATATAAGTTATGTATCGGAAATTCAATACTCTATCAAAGTATAAATACTTAACTAACACATTTACTATTTTAACTCTTGTGATATTAGTACGTTTCGGTTACATGGGATTGATAACTAATATTAGACTTTACGGATACTTATCGGGTTAAATATTCGGATTATAACGTGACGCTTGGATGTATATTGAATTATAACATTGGACAAATTGACTCATATTGGACACTTGGGACTAGAGACGAATTGTAATATAATTAGACTCATCACGAATTTATATATTAATCGGTAGCGGACCTAAATAGTCAATTAATGCATATTAAACTAATAAAGAATTGTTTGCATTATATATCTTGTCGGCGATATATAGTTGAAAAAATTTAATTTATTGACTTGGAGCTGTTATATACCACGGACGCGTCATGCGTAAATTTACTGAAATCCGACTTATACTTCGATTTCTAAAAGCTTTTATTTTATAAAACCGACAAGTAATATAAAACTTATCAGTTTGCATCTAACTTGTAAACTTTTTACTAATTATATATACTAATTTAAGTTTTCATATAAAAACTTAATTACGCAAATCCAACGTAATTGACACTTTCAAACATTTGGGATTATGGGCAAATACCAAAACATACTAATTGCACTTATTTTATTGATATTTTCCTTGTCAATTTTTTCGCTTGACTTTTGTTTGTCCAATTCCTTCTCTGACTCACAAGTTCGCATCCCGTTTTTTACTCCCTTTCCTCGACTGTGTCGATTTCGTATTCCTCGTCTGAACGTGTGCGTACATTGAGTCATTCAATCAGCTATTTCTTAATTGTTCTTTCTTACTTCCTTATAATATATTGGGATATATATTATAATCTAACGTGAGTTACATTCTTGAGTCCATGTTTTCTTACCACCACACTAAATGTTGAAACTGAACTTTTCTTACGAAACATTAATACTAAACTTTTTACAAGCATTGATACGAGTAATCCACGAAAAACTAAGATGCTTGTCTTTTAAAAACACTTTTACTTTACGAGACGTATTATGAGATGACTATATATATTAGGTTGTGCCGATTCTGTACCGTTCTATATCTCTTGATATATAATGTCACACAAAATAATAGTCTATCACGCTAGCACTAAGTTCATGCAACCGAAGCTCAACAGTTCAGTGCGCTACAATATAGCACATAAATAATAATCAGGGGCCCATAGCGAGTGCTTAACCCAATACACTCGTAATTCGACTTGGTATACGCCCGCATTGACCTGTCTGGCCAACCGAACGGGGGGAGTTACCCCCGATAGATCTATCTATATCAATCGCGCTTCCCAGCAGGAATTAACGGCTCATGAAGGTGGGCAAAACAGTGGGTTCAGGGGCTTAGGCTAACTGCGCAATAGTTTTAGGAAAATAACAACATTATAGTGGTCCAGGAAACGTTTTGCATATTTCTCACCCCATAGTTTGTAAACAAGTATAAGTAAAGAATGGGGCTATAAATTCACATATATGATTTAAACACTTGTGTCCATAGTAAGGTAATCCAGTATGCAATAAGTAAATAAGTCATGTTTCAAGTAAGAGCAAGTAACGAGTTTAAGTATAAACAAGCATTAAGTTTAGTTAAAAACGAGCATGTATCCTCCCCCAAAACAGTTATAAAACAAGTGAAAGTAGGGGTATGAACTCACCTCAATATGAAGCAATGCAAAATATCACAACTGACACAACTGGCATCTAGAGCAGCTCACAACGATATCAAGAGATATAGAACGGTACAGAATCGGCACAACCTAATATATATAGTCATCTCAGAATACGTCTCGTAAAGTAAAAGTGTTTTCAAAAGACAAGCGTCTTAGTTTTTCGTGGATTACTCGTATCAATGCTTGTAAAAAGTATAGTATTAATGTTTCGTAAGAAAAGTTCAGTTTCAACATTTAGTGTGGTGGTAAGAAAACATGGACTCAAGAATGTAACTCACGTCAGATTATAATATATATCCCAATATATTATAAGGAAGTAATAAAGAACAATTAAGAAATACTGATGATGACTCAAGTACACACACGTCAACGAGGAATACGAAATCGACACAGTCGAGAAGAGTACGGATGAGAACTTGAGTCGAGAAGGAATTGACAAACAAAGTCAAGGAAAAATATTGACAAGGGAAAATGTCAATAAAATAAGTCAATTAGTATGTTTCGGTATTTGCCCAATAATCCCAAATAGTTTGAAAGTGTCAATTACGTTTGGGATGGTAATTTAAGTTTTATATGAAAACTTAAATTAGTATATTAATTAGTAAAAAGTTTACAAGTTAATGAAACTATAAGTTTATATTATTGTCGGGTTTTATAAAATAAAGGTTTTAGAAATCGAAGTATAAGTCGGGAGTTTCATAAATTTACGCATGACGCGTCCGTTTATATAACACTTCCAAGTCAATAAAATTAAATTTTTTCAACTATATATCCCGACAAGTATATAATGCAAACAATTCTTTATTAGTTTAATATGCATTAATTGGATATTTAGGTCCGCTACGAGTTTAATATATTAAATTCGTGATGAGTCTAATATATTACAATTCGTCTCTAGTCCCAAATGTCCAATATGAGTCAATTTGTCCAATGTTATAATTCAATATACATCCAAGCGTCACGTTATAATCCGAATATTTAACCCGATAAGTATCCGTAAAGTCTAATATTAGTTATCAATCCCATGTAACCGAAACGTACTAATATCACAAGAGTTAAAATAGTAAATGTGTTAGTTAAGTATTTATACTTTGATAGAGTATTGAATTTCCGATACATAACTTATATTTAGATACACCCCAAGTATTGGGCTTGTGGCCCAATCACAATAACAAACGCACCCTTGTAAGATTTGTGGCTTGGGCCCATTTCTTTCATAAACCAGACGCACCCTAACACTTTCCCAACATCGGTTTCTAACATATTTATTTTTGTTGTTTTTGCTTGTGAAACCAGACCAATACACACTCTTGAATAAATTCACAATTTACAATATAACACTAAACATGAATTTTTAAACCAAAATGTAAGTGCTCCTGTTACGTTTTGTGTTTGACAACCCGCATCACGAGAATCACCCTATGTGGGTGTTCTCGTTAAGCTGAAACAAAAACAACGGCACCCTATACGGGTCTATTAAGTCGCGACTCCCAATTACGTGTCAAACATAACCTCTTGGTTTTATGTTAAAACAAATCAAGCAACACTCCTTTGGTGCTCACTATACCGAGACCAAGACTCACCTTTCGTGGGTGATGTTGGTTAAGAACATAAGTATATAACACGGACGCGTCATGCGTAAATTTATGAAACTCCAAATACACTTCATTACATAAGTGCACGGACGCGTCACCCACGAGGTGCTCGTTTGCATTTTTGGTTCTCGACCAACATCACCCACGAAAGGTGAGTCTTGGTCTCGGTATAGTGAGCACCAAAGGAGTGTTGCTTGATTTTTTTTAACATAAAACCAAGAGGTTATGTTTGACACGTAATTGGGAGTCGCGACTTAAGANCACCCTACGTGGGTGGTTTAGCCGAGACACCACAAGGACCAAACGAGTATATACAAGCTTAACAACACTCCAAATACACTTCATTACACAAGTATATAACACTAACCTTGGATAAGAACATAAGCGAATACGGGTCAACCCAACACACTGAGTCGACTCGGTTGAGTCGAGTTGACTCAGTTTATCAAACGAACGAACACCCCTAATGATTTACCACACGAATACTATTCCAAAAACATCTTTATATCAAGTTTTAATCCACGAAAAATTAATATAGCTCGTTTTTATAATTGGTCATAGACAAAATAGTAACAAAAGAGGAGATTTGGGTTTCCATGTTACCAAGGATGATGAGAAAGAGACGTGGTGGTGGCGTGGCTATGGTGGCGACGGAGCTGTGGTGGTGAGGGACCAAACACGAGCAAAAACCACTCCATATACCTTTAAACACCCCGGTCTAACCCGATATACTCGTCTTGGCAGTGGCGGCGCGGGGATCAGGTGGCCGGAATCTGGTCGGAGCACCGGTGACGGCGCCGGAAAAATGAGAGAGAATGGAGGAGAGATCAACCCTAAAAATAGAAGGAGAAGTGTATAAGTGGGTTTATATATGGGTGGGTTAGGGTTTGTAATTCACAAGGACCCTTTAGTAATTACCCTAAAGTTAAGGGGCGGCGGACAGAATCTAACCCAGGGACCATAATTGTAATTTATGTTATCTTTAATGATATTTGCGGTTCGTGACTAGTTTAGGCTCGTCAATAACCGACTTTGAACAGGAAGTTTATGCCGTTGCGTTTAACATAATTTTTCCATTAAAAACGAGTATCCGTACGACTATTTGCTCATAATAGTATAAAAATCACATTAAAATATTCGTCGAGTTACGGTTGTGCCGGTACGCGTTGTGTGTGAGTTTTCACGTTTCACGAGGTAACTCCTCATTTTTAATTCAAATAAATTCAGAAAAGTCCAAAAGTGAAATTTATGAAATAATAAATATAATTTATTATTAAAGGTCAGTATGAAAAATTACGGGTGGTTACATTTGCGCAAACACACGAACAATTATTATCTTGAAAACACATAAATGTTTCTGGAAATTTGTTTGTTAACATTGTATAAGATAACAATCCATGTTAAATTTTCACGAAAACAATTGCAACTAAATAAGTTTAGATAATAACTAGGGATGAGCATTTCGAACCGAATCCTGAAACCGAACCGGAACCGTACCAGTACCATACCGAAACGGTACCGATTCCCGATATATGGTACGGTACCGGTACTACGAAATAATGAGGAAAAAAATCGGGACCACTAATTCGGTACGGGACCGGTACCACTAATTTATGCTCGGAAAAAATCGGTACCACTAATTCGGTACGAGATCGGTACGGGACCGGTACCGTGCTCATCCCTAATAATAAAATCAAAAAGTTAAAGACTTTTAACGCCAACTGTGAATTTATCGACACATAAAATTTGACTATAACCCAATGCCACAAATGGTAAAATTGTCTCTGAAAATTATGTCATCATCACTTTACACGAGTAGTCTATTATTACATATCAATCGATAAATTTGACTTAAAACATTCGGAAAAAAAAAACACCTACACACAAATGGATCCTACTAGATTTTGTTGAAAACTATACTTAATCGCCGTTATGCAACCATGCCATCAGTAAAATGATTCTACGGGAAGAATTCACGATGCTACTAATACGATTTGTCGAAAGAAAACATCCATCGCTTAAACTTTTTCAAAAACCAGACACCGCTGCCGCTAGGAACCGCTGCTATGCGCGGGTACTCGTCTAGTTATATACAAAGTAAAAATGGTCAATGTGGAATGTTGAAATATTGAAAAATGGTTAAATGTGAGAGAAATATTCAAAACAAATAGCCAGCGGCTCATAAAAAGCTTTAAAAGATCTACCACCAAACAGGCCCCTCATCTTTTGTTCCATCTTCTTCCTTCAAAAATGCATACACAAAGTCAGGCTAATTCATTCATTCTTTTAATTTAACCCGAAATCAAGTCATTCCAACTTACATTAACACATATACTGGACACACGCATAAATATAACTCTAAGGCACTTCAACCCGTCATTGCACCTTGCCACCAATTCTATTACAACAACGCCACCCATCTCAACCTCCCCTAACCACAATTGATATGTGATTAATATTTACTAATAAGGCGTAGAAAATCTTTACTAATTTATTAATCTTTTTATGACAGTGCTAAGGCCTGGAAAGAATCTAGTGTCAGTGATAAATTAGATTGGATATTTGATTATGTTAATATTGCAGATTTAGATTTTCATGTATCTTTATTGGTGGAAAATTAATTAAAAGAAGCATATCAAATGTTAATTCAATAAAATCTAACGGTTGGGAAATCAATTACGTATATGATGGTTCTTGTAATAATTGTGACCAAGGAAAGTGCGTCATGTATAAGTGTTTAAAAGTTCAAATCTGAAAAGTATAGAAAATGATTGGAAAATATGGTCGAATCTAAAAAGATGACAGGAAAAAAAATTTACCATAAAAATGGCCCAAAAAAAATAGATAAACTGTTGATTGTTTGGTGGTGGTGGTGGTTGTATGGTGGAAACTGGAAAGTGTTGATTGTTATCCTTTTAAGACCAATAAATAATTAATTCTATAGATAAATCTTTTTTGTTGGAAAGTGTTGATTGTTATCATTGAGTTTTGAAAAAANGAGCTTCGGTTGCATGAACTTAGTGCTAGCGTGATAGACTATTATTTTGTGTGACATTATATTCGTTGTAATGATCACAGACTCTGCCTATGGTCCAACTAAATGCTAAATACTTAGGGTCTACCTTACTGATATTTTTCATGACGCTGTGAGTAAAGCAGTAGTCACTAAAACTGAACTTGATTTGTATGTGAAAGGTTATTCACACTCGAAAACCTTGTGGTCCTCATTACTACATTTACTTGAAAGTAAACTATATTTTCCTGACATTGTGAGCGACACAATGGTCACAAAACTTTCTACTGAACTCACATTACTTTTACTCTACATTGTTATTTATGCAAACCTATGAACTCACCAGCGTAAGCTGACCTTTTAGCATGTATTTTCAGGTTTAAAGCGACAGCTTACTATTGGAGGCGTTGGCAGGGCAAGGCATGGTCATAGATGACATTGATATAATTGGGACCGCTTTATTTCTTTTATGGGCTTATACTTCCACGCTGTTTTTGGAACGCTGTAAACAAAAAATACTTTTGAATATAGAGATTCCTTTTAAACGGTCGAGTTAAAAACCGTTCTTTGTACTTTGTGTTGTGATACCAATTTAGTAGCACCCAAACATGTATGCTTCCGCTAAACCAGATTTTGGGGGTATTACAACAAATATCAATGGGCATATAAAATTGTAATGCATTTTGTACAATAATATGCCAACGCAAACACCCCGGCCTTTATTATCTTCATAAACATCAACAAAGAAAAAAAAAGTATCACATGATTTAACCGAGTAAGATTATGCTACCTTTAAACAAACTAAAGAGCCAAAAACATCAGAACACATCTAACATACACAAGAGATGCCAACCAAAAATAGCAATTTTCACAATTACAGTATGAATTAATAAGCAAGCTAACTAAAAACCACCAACAAACTAATTTTTTATCTAAACAAAACCTTAAAATTCATTTGCCATTTACAAAACAAATTTATACCCAAACTTACATACAAATAAAAAAATAATATTAAAAAAACTGTTATAACAACTCAGTTATATTAAACAAATATAAAAATATATATACACAACAATCTTTTATCAAAAAGACACCATACATATCCAACAGTAGCAGCAAGTTCAGGCGAGCCAGCGACGACAAGGGTGGCAGCGGTGTAACCCGTCGACGGCGATATAGGCGGATGCTGGCGGCAAAGGTGTAACCCGAAGACGGTAGATCCACAAACCTTTAGACAAACAAACATTTGATACTTGAAAGATACATATCAACAAAACATTCAAAGCTTTCAAACTGCATAGATCTATATCAAAACTTGAAAAAAAAAAAAAGCACTAAACATAAAAACCAGGCGGCGGTTCGCCTAGTGGTGGTGGGTCTTGGTTGTGTGGTTTTCGTAGGTGGTGGAGTTTTCATTGGTTGTTGTGATTTGGTGGTTGTGGTGGATAAATGAGGAAAATAATATGATTATTTATGTGATTTGATGAGAGAAGCGAAGAAATTGATGAAGAAATAGATGAAAGTAAATGGCAGGTGAGGGAGATTACTTATGTGTGTGTGTGTGTGTGAGAGAGAGAGATAGAGAGAGAGAGAGTATGAAGGAGAAAGTTAATGGGCTGGAGCGATGACTAATTGTATGCGTTTGAAATATATGTCAACTTTCTTGTACGCGTTTTAAAAATTATTACCTTTTGAGTGAATACTTTCCAAAATGATAGGTGATACCTAATAATGATAGGTGATACTTTCCAAACTTGGTCACACGTATATTATTATGTCTAAAGGCCATTTCAATTTCAAGATTTGACCAAGATTTAAGATTTCACTTTTCAATGTTGACCATTTTTACATTATATGTAGTAAAGATACAGACACCACTCGAAGGTGTTTGGTTAAAGTGGATGACGGACAAAGATCAGGTTTTTCTGATTTTGGATTTTCTGATTAAATTAACTAAATTAGACAAATTCCACTTTTCAAAACATGCGATAGTTCCACTTTTCAAAAAACCATTTTCACCTAACCCTTTTATTTGCCAAAAAAATAAAAAGAAAGAAAAGGAAACAGAAAAGATTAGTAGTACGACTTTTACTACAGTCACGTGCGCTTGCGTCATCGTTTTCACACTCTGATCCACCTTCTTGAACGTAGCGACATGGCGGCTTAAACAACACACACAAACACAACAAGTATCCCCGTAAAATTGAATTAAATAAAAAACAAACCCTTAAATCAAAATCAAACAAACACAAATTATGAACAAACCCTTTAAATTAATTAATTAATTAATCATGGCTTCTGTTCGTAAACTTGTCCCCCTTCGTTCTTCGCTTCTGGTATATACTTTTTGATTCATTTTTTTTATAAAAATGTCAAATGTTTATATAATTCTTTTTAATGATTTTATAAAAGTGTGTTGTAGAGTTTTTATAATGATAGTGATTTATTGTTATGATTTTTTTTATTGTATGGATCTGATTGCAGTTTACTAAATTTTGTGCTTCTGGATATCATCAACAAGGTAACATTTTTTTTAATATGTTTATGTTTACATATTTAGGGGGTGTTTGGTATTGTGTTTTGAAAAACAGATTATGCATTTTGAATAACCAGAATACGATAGGTAGTTGTAGGAAAATGTAGTGTTTGGATTTGATATCAGATAACAATTTTATTGAGTGTCTGGTGAATTAGATAATACTAGGATTTTGGTCATTAAATAGCAACAAACTTTCTTCATTGTCTCGTATTGGTACATGAACTCTGAAAAAGTTGTGTAAATGTAACAAACTTTCATAAAGTGTTCCAATCTGCACATTTTGATGACGTGTCACATTATAAATGGTGCCACGTGTCAGAATTTCAGGTATGACACGTCATCAAAATGTGCAGATTGGAACACTTTATGAAAGTTCGTTACATTTACACAACTTTTTCAGAGTTCACGTACCAAAACGAGACATTTGAAAAAGTTCATTGCTATTTAATGACTAAAACCCTAGATAATATAATGGCTTGAAATGTAAAATGGCCCAAATGGGTAGAAGATGTTAGTGTTGGAATGTGATAAACAGATTATTTATGTTTTCGAAACATGATAATCACGAAATGACTATCGAAACAATCTCAAACAATTTTAATGTGAGAAAAATGCCTCGTGTATGTCAATTTTGATTTGTCCTTAGGATCATGTTTGCGATTAACTGTGTTACACTTAAGCTGGACAGAAAATTTATAATGGAATTTGCGTATTCTTATGCATATCTAATTTTAGGGGTAAGGGGAGGATGTTATAGCCAAGTTGCGAGTATATCGACTGATCAGAGTTTAGAGAAGTTGTTGGTGGACGAAAATTTACCTAATGTCAGCGGTTTGGATTCTAATGACGGGGTTGCCAAAATCCGGGAAAAGTTTGATTTGGCTAAGCAGAGGTTTCTCAAGATTCCTGATGCTTTGGAGAAAATGCCTAAAATGAATCCCAAAGGTAGAAATTTTTTATGTTTTGAGTTTGGTGTAAAATATGACAAGTTTGAGAATGTGATTGTTTTTTTCTTTTGTGAATTACAGGTATTTATGTTAATAAGAACCTTAGGTTGGACAGTATACAAGTTTATGGGTTTGACTATGACTATACGCTGGCTCATTACTCTCCTAGTTTACAAAATTTGATCTATGATATGGCGAAACAACACTTAGTAAATGAGGTATGTGTTCAAATATGTTCTGAATTTTTATCTGTAGAGTGTTTAAATGCTAATGTGACATTTGTGTTCCAGCTTAAATATCCAGATGGTTGCTTGGCATCTAAGTATGATCAGAGTTTTCCGATTAGAGGTTTGTATTATGACAAGTTAAAAGGGTGCCTTTTGAAGCTAGATTTCTTTGGATCAATTGAGCCAGATGGATGCTACTTTGGTCGACGCAAGGTATGGTGATGCTGTTTGTCGTGTACATGCATGATAGCTTATTGTTTGTGGTTATTATTTATGTAAATTTGGTAATCTAGAGTGTTACAATGATAATAAACTTATATGAGTTGTATTTAGGGCTGAGCATCGGTCTAAAACCGAACTGAACCGACCCGAACCGACAAAACCGAAAACCGAAAATCGCCAAAAACGTAAACCGAAACCGAACCGAATTTGGTCGGTTCGGTTCGGTTTTGTGTCGGGTCCGTCGGTTCGGTTCGGTTCATGTGTGTTTGTGTGCGTTTTCGTCGGTTTTGGGCCGAACCGAACCGAACCGAACCGACCCGAAACCGAAAACCATGAAAAACCTAAACCGAAACCGAACCGACGGGCTGTCGGTTCGGTTCGGTTTTTGTCGGTTCGGTCGGTTTTGTCGGTCCGGTTCGGTTTTGAACCTTCCATGCTCAGCCCTAGTTGTATTATGCTAGTCAAATGGATGTTATCTGGATAGAGCATGCTATTGTGATGTTATAACTTATAAGGGAAACAAAGATCAAGCAGGTAATGAGCTCACTGCGATATAGTTTATCTACTAGTGTATTGTGAAGAAGAGCAACAGAGAATTTAAGGGGTTTCCTAATATGGGTTGCTGTAATTCACAATTATCCTACAAGTTTAGTACTAACCATGTGGCTCAGGGGTTATTCTAGGCAAAGGTTCTGATGATTAACTGAATTTGACTCTTCAATAAAGAAACTTAATATTTAATCTAGTTTTTGGGGTTTGTTTTTCTTTAAATCTAGTTTCCTTAATATTATTTTAGTTATTACAAAGGCTTTGAAATGAGTAATAACGTAATGTTTAAGCCCACAAACTCTACACTTTAACATTGAGCGCAGATTTATGTGTAATTGCATAGGCCTTCAATCTCTCGGGACCTGACCCTGACCCTGACAAGGTGTAATGTAGAGTTGGTGCTCAACATGTACCTATAGCTGACGCCTAACAGTTTGACTAGATAGATTGAGAGTATTTTTTTAAACTAATTAACTCTGCCATTTTCCTAGAGGAAAATGAGAAAAGAGCAACCAGTTTTAAGACGGAGGTATATGTTCATGCTCAAAGCAACTGTCAATAAAAGAGAGATATTATCTCTTATTGATTTTGTTGGTACATATTTCCGATTCTTTTACTTAATGAAAATAGAAGAACATTATATAATAGTTCTCCTCTTTCTCTTTAATGGGTTACTATGATACGATGAGCATGGGATTCGAGTGATAGTGATGTGATACTATTACCAATAGATTAATGGGCACTCTATTGCTACAAAAGATTTACACGCATCCCATTTTCATATTTCAATAGTAATTCATAGTGTGAGATAGTTTGTGCTTTCTTTGACTTAGTTGTCCATATTATCACATGGAAAACTCTTTGTTTCCACATGACTTAACAACACGTCAAAAAAGTTAACAAATCTTTGACATTTATTTAGTTTTAGACTAGCTCATAGCTGAATGTGTTTGCTGTCGTGGATGTCATTGACAGCTTAGTCGAAAGGAAATTGAAGAGCTCTATGGAACACGACATATCGGCCGTGATCAAGCTCGAGAGCTTGTAGGTTTGATGGATTTCTTTTGCTTTAGCGAGGTTTGTATACTTATCTTTGTGCTTAAGTGATTAGATTCCTATTTATAAAATTGCATTTCTGTTAAAAGTTCCCCTACTAGTAAGGATGTATGTCAAACTGATTCTCGACTGGGAAGTTCTAATTACTTTCTTACCTTTTATCATTTGTATTCCCATTTTTTAGGTATGCCTTATCGCAGATATTGTCCAATTCTTTGTTGATGCCAAGTTGGAATTTGATGCTTCTTACGTATATCAAGATGTACGTCGTGCGATTCAGCATGTTCACCGAAGTGGCTTGGTTCATAGAGGAATACTTTCTGATCCCCAAAAGTACCTGGTTAAAAATGTGCGTTCTGTTTAGTAATGTTATATTGCATCTTATATTATTGAATAATATATGTTTTATAAATAAAGTTTAAAATTTTATAGTCCATAGTTTTTGTAATATATATATATATTTTTTTTGTCTCCTGTCTCTCTACTTACTCAGAAATTGCATCATCATTTACAGGACCAGTTTCTATCTTTTCTCAAAATGCTGAAGGAAAATGGAAAAAAACTTTTCTTAATGACAAACTCTCCTTATTATTTTGTTGATGGAGGGATGCGTTACATGTTGGAGGTGAGCTCTGATACATTTTTGCTTATCTTTTTTCTATTGAACTATTGAACAGAGTCTAACTTATGTGTTTGTCAGACTGCTTGTACTTGGTTATCTTAGAAGTTTTACATTTATTTGGTGATAACTGTACCAAGTTGCGTTAGGCTCCTCTGTGTCTGCCATTTTATTAGCTATTAGATATGGTTGCAGATCTGAAACTTATGTTTGAGTTTCTTAATGAGGCTAGAGATATCTCCTTAAATTTTAGTAACGATAATTCAATTTGCATAATTAGTTTCGAGGTATTAATTTTCATGTACTCGTATATGATTACTTTACAGACACATTAGGGCTATATATGATCTATGTTTGATTCTTTCCCCCTTATCGATTACAAGGGAGATTGAGACTACAGTGAAGCTGGCTGATGGTTTGAAATGCAACAAATAGAGATTGTGCTGTATTATGAGTTTTGTTTAGCAACTTCACAACTCTTATATTTGCTATTAAGTGGATCTCAGATGCTTAAACTTGAATACTCTGCATTGCATTTTGTTCTCTTAACATTGTTGCATTTATGAATATGCTGAAAATATAGATCGTTAGCTTTGAGTATGGTTTGCATTTATTGGAACTTGGACAATGTATCTTGTGTGAACATGTCATTGCACAAAATTATAGCTGCAAACACTGTTGCAGTTAATCATAATGGCTGCTGACCATTTGCACCCCTATTATTCTGTTTTAGTAAACTCCTGGTAATATCTGATCTTTTTATCTATCTTTCTAAATGTTACTATCTTGTTAATTAGGATACTTTGGGTGGAGATTCCTGGAGAGAGCTTTTCGAAGTTGTGATTGCTAAAGCGAATAAGCCTGACTTCTACACATCTGAACATCCTTTCCGGTTGGTCTGCTTCTTTCTATATTTCAGTTTTTTGCATGCATGATCTGAATTAGATGGATGTCATTCACATATAATCTAATAGCATTAAAAAGTCAGTTTTGCATGATTTAGGCATTGACAATCTATTTGAGAGAACAAAAAAACCTTCCAACTTCTGGTACCACTGTGGCAATGGTCCAGTGGGTGGGGCTTTCATTCTTGAGTCAATAGACTCGGGTTCGAATCCCATCCCTGGCACTTTGCTCCCAGATAGGTACCCACCTCCGCAAAACCTATGGGCTCACTGTAGACTTTGTGGATAAGAGCTCAAGAGTCCGAGAGTCTCGGCTCACTCCAGTTGGTGCCCCACTAGGCCAGGAGAGTTGCCCAGAGCTATTCCTTGTGGGGTGGACAATGGTGGGTGCCAAAAGGCACCCGGGGTCAGGGTGTCCCCGCCAATCTACACCTTTTTGTGGATTATCAGGCCACAGCCTTAGGTGGCGTACCTGCATCCGAGTGGTTCTTAGTCGTAAATATAACTTTTGCTTCGTTCACCATATTCTTGTGGTTGTATATTAGCCATAATGAAGAAATTTCCAAAATAAGTCGAGAGAATTTGATTATGTAATATATACAGTTATACACAGTGTTTCATTTACAGGGTGTTACAACTCTACTCTTTTGTACTATATGCAGTTGCTATGATGTAGAGAAAGACAACCTGGCCTTCTCGAAAGTGGATAGTTTTCATCCAGACAAAATTTACTACCATGGGTGCCTCAAAACCTTCTTACAAATCACTAAGTGGAACGGTCCAGAGGTATGTCATTTTTACTTATAATCTGCAGGTTGATTTTCGGTTTCAGTTTTTAAATATTCTTGTTGACATTAACATCTGTTTCTTCTAAGGAATGCAGGTAATATACTTTGGAGATCACCTCTTCAGTGATCTGCGAGGCCCTTCAAAAGCTGGGTGGCGTACCGCTGCAATCATCCATGAATTAGAAGTATGCTATCTTTTACATGCTACTATCTTTGTTTCAAATGTAGAGTCCATCTTTGACTTCTATCAGTCAACTAGATTTTTTTTTAAAGTCAGAAAGTCAATGAAACTAGAGAAATATTTTTTACCTGTAACCAGCCGTTTTTTTTTTTTTTTTTTTTTTTTTTTTAAATGAAATGAATGTGCACATCTTATTGTTGTTTATTTTGAATGTAGCACGAGATAAAGATACAGAATGAAGATAGTTACCGTTTTGCACAGGTATCATTGGAAAATTACTCACACACCAGTTTTTCATGCTGTATTGGTGATAGTTTAATGTTGTTATTAGATATCTAGGTGTGTTTTTTATTTGTTTATTTATTTATTTTTTATTATTATTTATTTTATTTTATTTTTTTTGAAGGGCTATCTAGGTGTTAACATTTACTTTGCAAATGCAGGCAAAGTTCCATATCATCCAAGAACTTTTGGGTAAATTGCATTCAACTGTATCTACTAGTTACACTTGTGATGCTTTCAAGTCTCTGTTAGATGAATTAAATGAAGAGAGACAGAACGCACGACGCACAATGAGAAATATGTTTAATGAATCTTTTGGTGCTACGTTCCTCACGGACACTGGCCAAGAATCAGCTTTTGCCTATCACATCCATCAGTATGCAGATGTGTATACCAGTAAGCCTGAAAACTTTATGTTTTATCAACCTGAGGCCTGGCTTCATGTACCGTATGATGTTAAGATCATGCCACATCATTTGAAGGTATGCTCAAATCTCTGTTCCCTTTATCTCATTTATATGTTCCTTTTTTTTGAAAGGCAACTAGCACATCCACCTATATATTATATACGACTCACACAAACACACCAATTACACATTTATGTCTGACGAGACATGAACCCACAACCTCTTGGTTTAGGGCATAATTCTAGGGGTGGCAATCGAGTCGTGTTCGTGTTAACCTATTCGGGTTCGCGTGTTGGCGGGTTAGTATAACCTTCACCCAAACACGACCCATTTATTAATCGTGTCAAGAAACTCAACCCTAACCCGCACCTGCATAACAAGTGTAACCCATTTTTGACCCGTTTAACATGTTTAAATAAATAGGTCAGATAGTTAATAAGATTGGTCATTTGTTGATTTAACTAGTTTAAATGCAAAAATGATATAAGGATTTAAAATATGATAAAAATAACAGAAAAATAACTACACGATAGTTTTCTCAGTTACAAGTGTCAATTTCTATGCTATATGAGGTATAATCGTAATTCAATCGTATTAAGTAGATAACACAATACATTTAATCCACATCGAACATAAAAAGGCATGTTATATGATTTATTTTTAGCGTCTTATATAATTAAACGGGTTCACGGGTTGACCTGTTTAATATTTACTCAACCCAAACACGACCCATTTATTAAACGGGTTAGACGGGTTGACCTGTTTTTGACCCAAACCTGTTTATCCTCAACCCAAACCTGTTTAACTTCGTGTCGGGTTCGTGTCGTTTATCGTGTCGTGTCGAGAATTGCCACCCCTACATAATTCTCACACGGATACCCCTTCGGCCAAAGTCCTTTTGATTCTTATATTCCTTGTATCAGGACATGGTATATGTTTTATCGAGAGTATTCATGTGCATGTATTCTTAAACTCTAAAGTACTTGTATCTGGTGCTTGCAGGTTTCATCAAGCTTGTTTGGAACTTGAATGAAGTGATTAGAATTTGGGAAATATAAAGAAGGAAAGGAAAATAGATCCAGCATTGGGTCTGAAGGTGTAAGTTTTGGGAGGTTTCACAGCTTTTGGTCTCTGTACAGATTCATTGATTATTTATGGAAGTAACATTTACCAAGCAAGCAAAATGTAAAACCTGGCCATCCAACTCTACACAATCTCATAATTCTTTCTTCCGCAAGGAAACATTACTCATCAAATAATCCAAATTCTTACTCAAGTAGAACATGGCACTTTCGTCATTTCGTATTTATATAATAAGCAATTAAAATTTTAGAATGCAATGCGTGGGGATCTTATAATTTTGACGACTTTGACATCTGGTGCCACAATTTTTTTTTTTTTATTATTATTATTATTATTATTATTATTATT
>LBNU01022210.1:31571-44220 GCA_014162995.1 Artemisia annua | reverse complement strand
TTTCTAAAATTTAATTATTTTTCATTTTATAAAATTAATATAGTATTTTATTTGATTTAGAATATATAAAATATATATGTATCAAATAACTTTTAGATCAACTTATAACAAAGTATATCGAAGTTTTTGTAATTTTTAATTTAAAATATGCATATGAAGGAATAAATAGTTACATAATTAACTCTCAAAATTATTTCAAACAAACACGAAAATATATAAAAAGGATATCTATATATCAAAAGTAGTGCGGTAAATTCACTTTCTAAAAGTATTATCTAAAATATATTTTATACTCAATAATAAATGTAATATTGTATTAATTAAAAGAAAAATGAAATTAGCTAATTTCCAAAAAATATGAATAATTATCTTAAATTTAATTATAAATCATCTATATTACATTAGGCCTTAATAAATTTATTTTTTAGAATAAATAAAAAATAATAAATTGAGTTAATTTAGTGTAGGGTAGTAGTAACGAGCGGGGAAGCCCGCGCGTTGCTGCAGGAATGCTGTGCTAAATCTAAATTTGAAACGAAAAGATTACCCAAAGAATATTTCGAGACCAAAATGCAACATGTAATTGATATTTTCTTCCTGAAGTAGTTACAAATTAATCGCATTAAGATTCAAAAGCATTACAAAAATGAGGCCTTCAAGAAAAAAGGTAAAACAAAAGAAAGTATTAGAAGATCTAAAACAGCCAATGTCATTGTTGGTTTCTTGAGCCCTGTTTTGCATTCTTGATTTGCAGAGCGATCGTTTGAGAGTGTTTATCTTTAAATCGCACAAAGCTCTAGCTTCTGAGTATTTAACTGTATCAAGCTCCTCCAATGCAACCTCTAATCTTGCCTTAGCTACTTCTAACTATAACCTTTGCAGCTGCTGATTGCATATATGGAGCAAGAGTTTAAAAACTCATAATCAATTTAAACACTTACAGAACGGATCCGCACGACTGATATGATAAGAGGATATTTTTATACATCACTTTTTAAACAATACCACTAATAGAACTTCCGCTTAGTGAAAATGGAATTCGAACTACTATTGCTATTCTAATAGTAATGGTAGGTAAAATGCTATTAGAATCTCTTTTTTGCAGATTTCATGGAATTCGAACTACTATTAGAATCAGGTACAACATTTCATATGCATAAATCTCATAGATTCTATAATCTCAGTGCTAATTTGTACCTAAATTTGATCATAAGTTGACTTTAAGCCATACATTGTTTAGTTCTTTCGCCTTAACCTACCTGGAAGGGTGCAAATTCTGGACTTGTATGGTATTAAGTTACACATGATTCACTTAAGGTGTTGGTACTAATATCAACCATAAATTGTCCTAACTATATATATATATTATGGCGCTACTTTCATATAATCATGATTTGCTAACTGTATACACTGTTTACACATGATATTTTGATGATATATTTTTGAAACATTACATGAGTGTAGCAATTCTAATAACAATTTTGAAAATAAGATCAACCAGTACAAAAATGAGTCTAGCAATTCTAATAACAGTTGATGTTGCCCGGTTCTAATAACAATTCGTGTCAAAACAATAATGGCCGTTTTGAACCAAACTTGAACCAAACTAAAAGAAGCGGCAAAAAACATTGATCATATAAAAGGCAATTATTATAATCCAAGAGTGCTACTTGCCGGTATGAGCAACTCCATTTATTATGCCATTACTTTTTACTTGACAGACTACATATTATATAAACACTCGTTTAGGACTTACTCCAATGGATAGACAACCATCGTGCCATTCTCCTCGGCAGTATACAAAAGTAGCCATGCACCATCACGGCTGTTCACAATATCTTCACACGAACTTTCAACATCAAGAAAGGTTCGTATTGAGTCTGAAAAGTCCATCACATCTGTTACCTGCAAAACGAATGACTATAACGTTATTACACATCTAAGAACAGGTAAAACATTTTGGGACTATTAAAACCCAGTTTTTGGTTTTTCTTATTTATATTTGGTTTTGTCCACTCGGTTTCTTTCATTTTCATTCTTCAGTTCCTCTAAATTAGTCTTTTGTTTTTTTTAACATAGCATTAGTTTATCATATGTAGTTATGTACTATTTGAACCTTATTAAGCATGTTTAGTACAAACTCGTTCCAGCATGTTTAGACTCACCTGTGCACAGCTCATGAGGAGACAACCTACCATGACCAGATATTGTCATCGACCTACTTGATCTTATTAGTTATTACAAAGCAACGTCGAGTAGGTCCCTGCACCATAGCAATCAAATATGAGAATCAAAGAAAATCTTCCACTGTAGCTGCCTATACAACTCCAAACACGCCGTTAATCATTTTCCCAAACAGGCATAATTAAAAAAAAAAAAAAAAAAAAAAAAAAAAAAAAAAAAAAAAAAAAAAAAAAAAAAAAAAAAAAAAAAAAAAAAAAAAAAAAAAAAAAGGTATAAGGATAGCATTGCTCTAAAGCTTAAAAATATAATAAAGGACAATAATTTTGGAGCTTCAAAATAGAAATTACCTACAGAAGCTAATAAATTTAAATCTTAAAATAACTCGAGACATAATTACCCAAAAGCATAAATATTCTTGTGGTTTTACAGCAGACCTGAACACCAATTTATACGACCCAAAACGCCTTACAAAAACGACTGAAACAGTCCTTTAATACTGGTGTTGCAGCAGACTAAAAAAATCAAGGCGAACTCCCATTATAAGCCATCCAAATGATGGCAAATAACACTTCTTTCATTATACAATAAGTTAAAACCTCAACACTCAATTTGATATTCAGAACCTGTTCGTCTAGATGATGATGTCTTCTGATGAAGATCAAATTGATGTTCCGCCACCATCTTTTTACTTTCAAACCCAATAGATAATTAATATTCAAATCTGAAACAATCAGTTCAGAAAATGAAAGCATATATCGACAACGTTAAATGTGAAAATTAAGTTAAAACATACGAAGGAAAAGAATAGAAGTTTCGATTTTGTCACCCTCATCCTCTAGACTCCATGTGACCCGCTTTGTTCTGCAGTTCCTGTGCAATTGGATCATGGAATCTAGAATCATAACGAAAAAAGGTTAGATAGTGTAGGATAACCATTTCATTCCCAAACACATACGATTTTAGCAAATTTTTACTGGTTCAATAGCATCAACCAAAGGTAACATAACAAAAAAAATGTAATCACGACAATAATAACATAACCAAATATCATAAAAAGAATAAACAAAGTTACTTGATCTACAGATTCAACAACTAATGATAAAAGTGATAATCTATACATATGGGAGTTGGTGGTGATGCGGCATGAGGATAAATAGTGAGTGGATAAAATAACGTGAAGAGAAGTGAGGGGAGAGTGACTACAACTGCGATTAAAAACAACCATATTTGCGGCGAAAAACGGTGGATCTAATGGTCGTGAAGGAGTGCACATACATTGACCATGGGAGGGAGGAGAAAGACAGACCGAAACGTAACAATAATAAGTAGCAGAGTTGTGAGAAGCAGAAAACGACGCATATATCATAGTCAATATTCATAAGTCGACACCATACAAACTCGTAATCATATGAAATAATCAAATAAAGTACACAAAGAGTCATGATTTTAACTCTTATTACACATTAACAATAAACCCACAGATCATATTACTTTGAATAGATTTGCAATTGTATTTAACTACTTAACTGCTCGTTGGACTTTGATACACCATTAAAAAGTAAAACATGTTATGAAAATTACCTTGGCCACTTCCTGGTCAGCGAATCAGAATCCAATCCACAACTATAGTTTACCTTGAAAAAAACAAAAAAAATAAAAAATCAGATAAATTATAACTACATAAGAAAAGAAAAAAAATATAATCAATTCCGTATGATTAAATCTTAAAAAGATGATAACGCTAAAAAAATAAAATTAGGGTTCATCAACTTACCAAATTGATTACAATCCATGAAAGATAAATAGTTCCATACCGATCAACTTTCAGTCAATCTCTTTTTTCTTGGTTTGTTACTCCCTCTTCTTCATCATCACCAACCGGAATATTGTTATAAATCGACACAAAATGAAACATCATCTTCATCATCACCAAGGGATGAGTATCGAAAGTCGGCAACGTCGTACCATCCAGTAAAACATGTTGATTTGTTGCGTTTGCTGTTAATTAAATCTTTCTTTATGAACCAGGTAAGAAGCTGTTGATGATCCGGCCCGACATTCAAAATTTCAATTTGTTTATGGTGGTTTGGATTTATGTTATCGTGGGTTCGTTTTTGGGGTTTTGATGATAAAATTAGTATGTTTTTTTGTGATGAAATTAGTTTGTGGCTTTGATGATATGCAGGAAGAAGGTTCTAGGTGTGTGTGGAGATGGGGATAAATATCGAAAGTGAGATTGCTCTAAAGCAACCATTACAGCAGCATAACGGGGCTGCACAGTAGGGAAAACGGGGTAAAACCTAATGAACAGTGGTTCNGGTTGTGAGTTCAAGCCTCGTTGTAGTCATTTGTGAAATATATTGTGAACTAGGTAGTATATAGGGCTTGAAAAAACTGCATTTTAGAAAAACATATAAAAAATAAATTTATCATATGGTTCTTAAATAAGCCGTATTAATTTACTTTTACTTCGTACGGTTCATAAATAAACAGTAACCAATTACTTTTATTTGGTACGGTATTATAACGACCGAACCAAAAGATAATAATAACGCCCCAACCGTATCAAATAACTTTTCTTTATGTTTTTGTAAATAAACCATACCAAATTACTTTTCTTTCTTTACAAACCATACCCACGAGTTTTTTTTAATGTTTTGGTTCGGTTTTCTCTCTAACCGTTTAAAAGAGGCGTTCCAGAAAATGTTTCGTGTAGTAGTGTACTCAAAACAGAGAGTGAAAAAATTTTATAATATCGAGAAGCACACAAATACCGACCAATGAAAAGACTATTATGCCAAATAAAGCTAGTGCTAAACAGACACCAAAAGGTCCAAAACATGTTGACTGGTGTATGATTAAGGTTTGACGGGTGATATAGAGGCGGTAGCTCATGGCGGTCGACTAGGTCTTGAGATCAGATCTGCTCATGATACCATGTTGAATAACGAATTGATAGATTATACGCCAAGGCCCAAGCCTAATCAAGAGCTTATGGTCTATTAGGTTTAGGCTGTATGTTAGCTTATTCTCAAACAACAACAACAACAACAACAAACCCAATCCCGCTGGGCAGGGTATGGGGGAGGTAAAATGTAGACAGGTCCTACCCCTACCCCAGGATAAACTCGGGAGTAGAGAGACTGCTTCCAATGAGACATCCGGCATATGCAGGTGTGCGGGTGAATGGAAAGGAAGAGAGCAAAGATGGCAGGAAAAGCATAAAGCAACATGCAAAACAAGCAAAAGAAAGCAGGCAAAAACAAGTAAACAAACCGGGTAAACAAACAAGGAAACTGCAAAAAGGCACATGCAAGGGGGCACAGGAAAAAGCACAAGCAAAGGAGCACAAAGCAAAAGCACAAGCAAACGAGCACAAAGCAAAGCCCAAACGAAAACTAAAGCCAAAGCACCAAGAAAAGCAGACAAACCTAAGGGAGCAAAACAGAGCAAAGCAAAGTAACGCACGAGGCAAACAACAAAGCAAAAATAAGGCACCAAAAACCAAAGCGCAAGGGGCAAGGCAACAGAGGAACTCCTAGAAAGCGAAACAACTACAACTACCTAAACCCACTAAGCACCTAGCGGGGACTACCCGCAGATCTTTATTCTCAAAGCTATGTTCTATTATAAATCGACATGTTATCTTATGTAATTGGGAAGTCATTCAATCAATAAAACTTTATTATCTTACATGGTATCCGAGCTTTCGGTAAGATCCACCGACAAAAATTTGCTATCCTCCGGTCATCTGCTACTCGCAGTGATTCGAAGGGATCCAGTTATTTTCGCTTTATTTATTTATTTATTTATTTATTTTAATTTGGATTTTGTTATACGTTTTTAATGCCTAAACCCTATTACATAAAACCCTGTCCGTCAAAATACCTTCAGTATGTTGATTTGCCATCAAGCAACTATATATATTTTCTTCCTCATCAAGTTGTTTTCGCTGTCGAAGATCATTGTTGTTGAAAACACAAGTTGACTACCAAATTGTCGCTCCCTCCTAAGGTAAAGCAAGACATGACGTAAAAAACAATAGCAAACGTCATAAAAATGGAGGAAAGAGCAAACGTCATAAAAATGGAGGAAAGAGCCAAGCAATATACAATAATCTTTTCAAATGCAAGTTTATCTCCATGCAAACGAACAACAAAGAAGAGAAGAAAAACAGAAGAAGAGAAGAAGGCGATTTCAACATCTATCCAAATTATACGTTCAGAAACCTCCCGTTCGAACTGCAGATTATAGGCTAAGGCTCAAGCCTAATCAAGGGCTTATGGTCCATTAGGTTTAGGGTATGTTAGCTTATTCTCAAAGCTATGTTCTATTATAAATAGACATGCTATCTTATGTAATTAGGAAGTCATTCAATCAATAAAACTTTATTATCTTACATGAATTACCCATAGGTATTATGTATATTATCGATAAGTATTTATAACAACAACTATAGTTTACCTTGAAAAAAACAAAAAAAAAAAAAAAAAAAAAAAAAAAAAAAAAAAACAAAAAAAAAAAAAAAACACACTACAACAATATAACAAAAAAAAAAAAAAAAAACAAACAAAATCAAATAAATTACAACTACATAAGAAAAAAGAGAAACAAAAAATAAATAAATAAATAAATAAAAATAAAAAATAAAAAAATAAAAAAAATAGAATCAATTCCGTATGATTAAATCCCAAAAAAGATGATAACACTAAAAAAATAAAATTAGGGTTCATCAACTTACCAAATTGATTACAATCCATGAAAGATAAAATAGTTCCATACCGATCAACTTTCAGTCAATCTCTTTTTTCTTGGTTTGCTACTCCCTCTTCTTCATCATCACCAGCCGAAATATTGTTATAAATCGACACAAAATGAAACATCATCTTCATCATCACCAAGGGATGAGTATCGAAAGTCGGCAACGTCGTACCATCCACTAAAACATGTTGATTTGTTGCGTTTGCTGTTAATTAAATCTTTCTTTATGAACCTGGTAAGAAGCTGTTGATGATCCGGTCCGGCATTCAAAATTTCAATTTGTTTATGGTGGTTTGGATTTATGTTATCGTGGGTGCGTTTTTGGGGTTTTAATGATAAAATTAGTATGTGTTTTTTGGTGATGAAATTAGTTTGTGGCTTTGATGATATGCAGGAAGAAGGTTCTAGTTGTGTGTGGAGATGGGGATAAATATGGAAAGTGAGATTGCTCTAAAGCAACCATTACAGCAGCATAACGGGGCTGCACAGTAGGGAAAACGGGGTAAATCCTAATGAACAGTGGTATAACGGGACGGAGCTACAGTACTCCGTTGTATTTGAACCAATAGAATCTCGAAACATATGTACCATCTATGTACCATGTTCAGTTAACTTTTGCACCCACTCACTTTGGACCACATATTGTACCGTAATATTTCCGTAATTACCCCTGTAATAAGCGTACTTTTAACGGATCAAAAAGTGGGTTTTAGTATATATTGTAATTCCATTTTGTCAAGTTGGGGTACTATTCTGCACCCTTAAAAGTACAGGGTACTAAATGATCTAGTTTGTCAAGTTCAGGGTACTAAAATGTGTTTTGGCCTAATACTTACTATCAAAAATTACTATGTCAATAAATAGTAATTTACAATTTAGCCTCTTTACCTTTCTACAATCGTCTACTTTGTACTTACACTTATGTAAATAATTAAATATACATTTTTTCTTTGGGAGATGATTTGCACACTTCCAAAAATGATTGGTACACTCAACATGTGAGTGTGTTGACACTTATACCCTTATAGGATAAGAATAAGTCCAAACAATGTGAGGATATAAATGTCAACACACTCAAAATTTGAGTGTGCCAATCATTTTTGAAAGTGTGCAAATCACTTCCCTTTTTCTTTGGTATTAATCACCAAAAGTTTCACTCAAGGCTTTTGGTTTGGTTCAGTGGTATGTGAGTTGCCCACCAACCTAACGGTTGTGAGTTCAAGCCTCGTTGAAGTCATTTGTGAAATATATTGTGAACTAGGTAGTATATAGGGCTTGAAAAAACTGCATTTTAGAAAAACAAATAAAAAATAAATTTATCATATGGTTCTTAAATAAGCCTTATTAATTTACTTTTACTTTGTACGGTTCATAAATAAACAAATAAAAATAAATTTCTCAAACAACAACAACAACAACAACAAACCCAATCCCGCTGGGCAGGGTATGAGGGAGGTAAAATGTAGACATGTCCTACCCTACCCCAGGATAAACTCGGGAGTAGAGAGACTGCTTCCAATGAGACATCCGGCATGCGCAGGTGTGCGGGTGAATGGAAAGGAAGAGAGCAAAGATGGCAGGAAAAGCATAAAGCAACATGCAAAACAAGCAAAAGAAAGCAGGCAAAAACAAGTAAACAAACCGGGTAAACAAACAAGGAAACCGCAAAAAGGCACATGCAGGGGGCACAGGCAAAAGCACAAGCAAAGGAGCACAAAGCAAAAGCACAAGCACAAGCAAAGCCCAAACGAAAACTAAAGCCAAAGCACCAAGAAAAGCAGACAAACCTAAGGGAGCAAAACAGAGCAAAGCAAAGTAACGCACGAGGCAAACAACAAAGCAAAAATAAGGCACCAAAAACCAAAGCGCAAGGGGCAAGGCAACAGAGGAACTCCTAGAAAGCGAAACAACTACAACTACCTAAACCCACTAAGCACCTAGCGGGGACTACCCGCAGATCTTTATTCTCAAAGCTATGTTCTATTATAAATCGACATGTTATCTTATGTAATTGGGAAGTCATTCAATCAATAAAACTTTATTATCTTACATGGTATCCGAGCTTTCGGTAAGATCCACCGATAAAAATTTGCTATCCTCCGGTCATCTGCTACTCGCAGTGATTCGAAGGGATCCAGTTATTTTCGCTTTATTTATTTATTTATTTATTTTAATTTGGATTTTGTTTTACGTTTTTAATGCCTAAACCCTATTACATAAAACCCTGTCCGTCAAAATACACTCAGTATGTTGATTTGCCATCAAGCAACCATATATATTTTCTTCCTCATCAAGTTGTTTTCGCTGTCGAAGATCATTGTTGTTGAAAACACAAGTTGACTACCAAATTGTCGCTCCCTCCTAAGGCAAAGCAAGACATAACGTAAAAAACAATAGCAAACGTCATAAAAATGGAGGAAAGAGCCAAGCAATATACAATAATCTTTTCAAATGCAAGTTTATCTCCATGCAAACGAACAACAAAGNAAAAAAAAAAAAATCCTTGTCTGTACACTAATGTTAATAATTTTGTCTTTCTTTAAGTAGTAAAAAAAAAAAAAAGAATCTGTAATAATCATTTTACCCTTGAATTTTTGAAAATTGCATCGAACGTCCTTAGGCTAAATTACATAAATGGTCCCTGTTATTTAGAGAAAATTGCGTCCATCGTCCTTATTTTTTTTTCCATTTTTTTTAAATTCTTATTTTTTTCAATTTTTTTTCTAAATTTTTTTTTTAGAAAATCTTTAAGTGAATTTTTTTTTATGTTTTTTTAATTGAATTATTTTTTTAGAAAAAAAATAATTTTTTAAGTGAAATTTTTTATGTTTTTTTAAGTGATTTTTTTCGAAATTATTTTTGTTTCTTATGCTTTTGTCTCTATTTTTTTCCAATAAGTTCGATGATTCACACAAGTTATAAAATTTACAAGATTTTATAATTATGAATTTTGTCGAAAACCGCTTAAGTTTTGGTAGTAAACAACCATTGTTTTTGCATTTTCAGGTTATATCAAACGACTGTTGTTGTAAAACATCATTCCGGAGAACTTTTGTCTTTTACACTTTTGATGATTCGGACCAAAAAGAGGTCAAAATGGTGATTTAAAATCGATACAAAAACCGCTTAAGTTTTTGGTAGTAAACAACCTTTGTGTTGCATTTTCAGGTTAAAATCTCATGAGTCTTGCTGTAAAACATTATTCCGGACAACTTTTGTGTTTTACACTTTTGATGATTCGTACCAGAAAGCTGTCAATTTTTTTTCACATGTCGCGAAATTTTTTTTTCTAAAAAAAACTATTTCATACAAAAAATTGAAAAAAAGAAAATCAGAAAAAAAAAATCAAAAAAAAGTTGGGAAAAAAATTTCAAAAAAAAATAGGGACGGTGGACGCAATTTTCTCCAAATGACAGGGACCATTTATGTAATTTAGCTTAGGGACGGTGAATGAAATTTTCCCAAACCCACATGGACCATTTATGTTATTTGGAAGGGTAAAATGGTCACAATATTTAAAGAAAGACAAAAGTGTCAACATTTGTGTACAGACAAGGATTTTTTTTTTCAGTACGCGGAAATGACTTTTGTGGCAACTATAATGGTTTAATAAGTTATTTGCCCTATACTAAAAACTTTATTCAATTAATCAATCTTATAAATAGCTTTATATAGTTCAACTTTTGAATCAAACCATAGATGCAAACTCGATCAATTTAATTTGATATGGTAATTCAGGTAACACGGTATTCCTTTGCCAAATATTTAGGCAAGATAAAGATGGTGTCAGATAAACAAGATTTGGCTCATAATTTATGGCGTACCGGCTTTTCTAAAACATTGAAAACATCGGTTGAAGTAGATGGTCAATTGTCACATAAATAACATCTTAATTTCAAAACTGGCAGCTATCGAATATATGTTTGGCGACACAAGCACACTTTGTTCGCAATTTGGTTGATTGTGGCCAGGTTCGTGTTTTTCATGTACCATCTCGTTACCAGTATGATGACATTTTCACAAAAAGACCGTCATCTGCGCTTTTTCAAGAATTTCGTGTATAGTTTGTATAAGCATTTTGGTTTTTGTTAGGCTTAACCCACTTTATCTTTTGGGTTTTAGAATAATCCTTAAAGGATTATATATTGTAATTATGAGTTAATCATTAATCAAGCCAAATTATAATTCCAGTATATAGTACGTAGGAGCTAGTTTTCTCAATAAAGTTAATATGATAAGATCTCGTTCTATCGACCACTCATTATGTTGCCTTTTCTAGGATACTTATCAGTAGTATAACGAATGGAGCACCTTCAATAATTATCACACTCCATACTAAACATGGATACAATGTTTCTCCAGACCCTTTCTCTAATCTTCACAATCTTTCTATTCATTTATTGTTTCTTCACTTTCTACCCATCGAACCACATTACCACAACTCAATCCGGCTTCAAAAAGTATCCCATATTCGGATCCTTACCTGAATTCATCCTAAACCGCCATCGTTTCCTCGACTGGACAACCGAAATCCTCTCAAAATGTCCTACAAACACAGCGGTCTTCTCTCGTCCAGGAAGCATCAGCGGAGTCATAACCGCGAATCCCTTAAACGTCGAACACATGCTCAAAACCAACTTTGAAAAGGGCTAATACCAAAAAAACGCATTATACTTGTCAAAAATAGTACTTTTGTGTATCGAACTTTTTTTTTTCCTCATTAGTGTATTAAACTTGCATTTTTTGTCTCTTTTACGCATTTTCGTACAATTTTATGACATTATTTTTTTTGTGGCTGCTCGTACATTCTTAAACCCTAGTTTAGCGAGTATGCTTGTTCTTTAGCGAGTATCATAATGTGGTTTAGCGAGTATGAGAAAAAACCTAGCGAGTATGAACAGCGAGTTTAGCTGATTTTTAGCGAGTATTGACTTGCATTCCTAGCGAGTATTGACATGCTTCTTAGCGAGTATGATTATGCTTTAGCGAGTATGGAAAGAAGTTAGCGAGTTTGGTTTATGGTTAGCGAGTATGGTCACTTTATTTTGCGAGTATGGTTGATCTTCCTAGCGAGTATGAAGGGTTCTTAGCGAGTATGGTCTCACTTTTTAGCGAGTATGAAATGTTATACTAGCGAGTATGGTTGATCTTCCTAGCGAGTATGAAGTGTTCTTAGCGAGTATGGATATATTACTTGCGAGTATGATCAAATCTTGCGAGTATGGTTGCGTTAGCGAATAAGAAAAAAAAAATTTGGTATAACGTTGATCAAATCTTGCGAGTAAAATTTATTTTCTACGGGATCTTAAACGTTCAATTTTTACGCGAGATTCAAAATTTGGTATAACGTTGAAAATTTTGACCAAAAATTCAAATTTTTTGGCCAAAATTCAAAATTTTTCGGTGAAATTTGGCGTAAAAATTTTCAAAACTCAAATTTTTCGTGCAACCTTAGACTCGCATTTCATAGTGATTTTCATAGTTTGGGCGAGAAATTTTTCAATTTCAATTTTTGGAGGGAAAAATATGAAATCACTAAACCTAAACCCTAATATCACCACTCCCAATACATTGATATTATTGGTACACCTTATACTAGAACATGATTCATTAACTTGTTTCATTACATGAATACCAATATATCACCTCACCCACTCCATGATATCATTCGTACACCTTATACTAGAACATGATTCATTAACTT